>JACJUY010000816.1:13235-47506 GCA_014220935.1 Platorchestia sp. MABIK
TTGACTTGGATTAAATTGAACTTGACTTGGATTAAATTGAACTTGACTTGGATTAATTTGAACTTGACTTGGATTAAATTGAACTTGACTCGGATTAATTTGAAGTGAAAAAGGTGTAGTTCGTAAACTTCTTGTTTAAAATTTTTTTAGTTGTGGATTTCTTGTTTTTACTAGATGTTGAACGAATTAGCGATTCAAACATCGTTTTCGTTAGACCACGAGAACTATTATTAATACTGCCCTCGTAAATTGAAACATACCCTGTATGTAAATTTGCGGTAGATTCTGGAGGAGAGAACAGAGTGCAGAAGACAGGGTTGCGGAGTCGGAGGAATAAATTTGCAACTCAGACTCCGCTTTTTCAGAATTTTGCGACTCCGACTCCGACTCCAACTCCAACTCCGACTCCACCTTTCCAGAATTTTGCGACTCCGACTCCGATTCCACCTTTCCAGAATTTTGCGACTCCGACTCCGACTCCACCTTTCCAGAATTTTGCGACACCGACTCCGACTCCACCTTTCCAGAATTTTGCGACTCCAACACCGACTCCACCTAATCACAATTCTGTGACTCCAACTCCACCTATTCACAATTTATAAGATGAATATTAGTGCTTGCAGGTATTGCAACCTGTACATATGGCTAAAATGATCTTTATTTACGAACGACTGTTAAACTGGCAATAGAATGTTAAAAATCAAGTTGTACTAATACATATCTACTAGTGTACATGATTCTTCAAAATTGACAGGATTCGATATTTTTAAAAAAAAGTCCCAAGATATAGATGACAAACAAATTGATCCACCCTAATAGTGCCCGCGATTAAAATATTATTGTACTTGTGCACTGGTGAAACTCTCATCACTGATACGGTCAATTAGCATCCTTATGAACGTCACAGGCGTACACACCAACCAAGCAAGCAACAACTGTGTATTATATTTCAAATTATTATTATCAAAGAAGTTTTCAACAAATTTGGCAAATCTTTTTTCCACGATAAGCTGCAATTTCTCAACCATAGATTCAATTTTCAAGCAAAATTTTTTTCTCATAAACGAAAGTGAGCAGATAGGATTTTCACATCATTTGAATGGTTTTATGATACCATCCAATCAAGCTATTTCCCATTGTATTAACATAGGGGAAATTAAAGACAAAAGCACATATTTATTTATAAATTGATTGAGACACCTAGCGTTTCAATATCTATATTTGTAGTTTTTTTTGTGCGGACAAATTTCCACCGTAGGTTGAAACTCATGACAAATCAATTTTCACGAATGATTAAATGCCCAAAACTCCTTAGTTTTAGAGTTGTGAGGGCTTAAAAAAACTTTGAAACCTAAAGTATGATACCACGTGCGCGCCAATGTTAGCGCTACTTCTTTCACTTCAAATTAATCCAGGTCAAGTTCATTTTGATAGAAGTCAAATTCATTTTAATCCAAGTCAAATTCGAAGAAATACAAGTCAAGTTCAATTTAATCCAAGTCAAATTCAAAGTAATCCAATTTTAGGTTGAGTTATTAATTGACACAATCACTCATTAATTCGAGCCAAAGTTGTTCTGTTTTCTTCGCAGGGGCCTGACATTTTCGGAACGTTTTGTTTACGAATAAAAAGCCAATTTTAGCTTCTCTGTGTGTAATATTTGATACTGTCTTTTAATCTCGTTTAACTTTTTACTATGTATTCGACACTTTCTTATTTTAATAAACGCCAACATTCTTTTCATTTTGCATTTTTGGTGCTTTTTGGAACGCTTTCAGTAAGAAAATTTGTCCCATCGCAGAAATGCAAAAATCGTTGCAGCGGAGATAGTGCATTGCTTTCAGTTACAATATGAGTGTAACTAAGTGAAGTATTTGCTAGTGTTATATTATATAAATTGCAGCTCTTTCACATTGTATTTTATTTTTTCAAGTGTCCCAATACCGATTTTGATTACCTTACAAAATTTCCAAAACTTTCTTAAGAAAAGGTCATTAATTATATAATGCTGAGAAACAGACACTATTTCAGTTTTTAAAATTGTGGAAACATAATTATGAAAATCTCCATTTCAGCGTGTGCTTACTTAGAAACTGGGGAGTGATAAGATAAAAATTAAACATGACAATGAAATGATAAAATACAAAATAACTCTTGAAGAACCAAACAAATTTCAAGGAACAACTTTAGAAATGAGCAAAAAATTTCATCATTAATGTAAATTAATTTGACCTAAAGAAAGGAAGTAGACGAAACGAAGAAATAAATTTGAAGTACATAGGTACTACATATAGCTGAAAAATCAACCAATGTAACAAGTATTAATATGAAAAGAAGATAATTAAATATTCATTATCAATAGCCATTACGTAACCTAAAAACTAGAACTCTTTATACGTATCAGACCATAGCTTCAGGTTTTTAGCAAAGACTAGTCATTGTCAATATATCATAACCTAAAGACTAGAAATATTTATGATCACAACATAACTTTTGGACACTGCGATGACTAGTCATTATCAGTCAATACATCAAAGCAACATCGAAAGAAAGACTAGCAAAAATCGTTTTAAGGAACCACTGTTTTAGAATATAGACACATTAAGAGCGTACAGAGTTACCACTCTTTATGTGAGTGCAATGTATGACATCAGCTGAGCTGTTCTGCAAGTAACTTGCAACACATTAAAGAAACAAACAGAATGAATTTGCGTTGCTTTCAATTACTAATTTCAGCTTTTTCACTGTAATATATGCATTATTGCTCCGGAACGAAAATTATACCTCGCACTCGTGGGTATCACATAGAAATGTGTGCGAACCCACAATGACCATTGATATCAATGACCATTGATCGTATTAAGTGATAGGTATAAATACGCTGTTTCGAACCTCGAACAAAATAATCAATAAAAATATTGCTTAGCTTTTCAGTAGAGTATTTTAACCGTTTTGTTTACTTTCGGGTTTAAATAACTATGAAAATTTTTTACAAAAATAAAAATCGGAGACACCAAAAAATAACGACTCCAACCTCGACTCCAACCTCGACTCCACCACATCCAAATGAACGACTCTGACTCCAACTCCGACTCCACCACATCCAAATGAACGACTCTGACTCCAACTCCGACTCCACCACATTCGAAAATGCGACTCCGACTCCGACTCCACCCTAAAACATGCGACTCCGGCGACTCCGACTCCCGACTCCGACTCCCGACTCCGACTCCCGACTCCGACTCTGCAACCCTGGCAGAAGATCATGGCCACAACTTCAGCAAGACTTTCACTGCAGATGGTAAGTGCGAAGCTTCAGTCACACCAATCAACATTACAAATATGACACATATCTATGACGCTGACCACACATGGCCAGCGCATACGAAGTTAGAAATGAGTTTACGGAGTGGAAACTTACCAAAGAAGCGTAGACAAAGCCCAGTAGGGTACGTTTCTTATTTGAATTACGAGGAAGGATATGAGAAGGCACTTTATACTTAGTTCCAGCTTTGGAAAATGAACGAATGAAGAAAGTTGCTTCAGATGAACGACCGTTAAAATACACAGATTACTCACCAGATAAAAGAAAACTTGCATGCTTTATGGTTCAAGCGCAGCTCCTTCATGGAAGTTTAGAAGATTCAATCATAACCCGGAAACGTTTCCTCCTGTGTGCTTGTGTACAGGCAGCTCGGCACCACACCGAACAGCACAGCCTCGTCGCAGATGCTATTGACCCAAGCTTTGTGGAAGCTCACGACGGACACTGTCTTTTTCTTGTGCTGGATTTTGCAGTTTGGGCAGCGCATTACTTCTGCAAACAAATAATAACCGTTCATTTTTTGGCTAACATTTTGTTGCCCAGGATTACTAGAAATAATTATCCACCCATCAAATTGCCTATTCACTCGGTCCGTATAGTAGATACAAATACGAGTATGAAACCAATGCAATGATTGTTGTGAAAACACACTCGTGTGTTTCAGACTGCAAAATGCAGGTTCTGTATAAATTGAACTGGTTTGAATGTTTCAGAGATAGCAGCGAATCAACTCACGGCGTCAGAAACTCAATTGGGGTGTAAATAATTAGTAAAAAAATCAAACTCTGTGTCTTGGTCTCATTCGTTCAATTGTCTTAAAAAGTATTAAAGAAAAGCTTCAGACCGTCATCCTAGAAGGAAAAAAATATTCATGGATGAAAAAGTCTAATAATTAGAACGAGTAAATTTAATGTAAAAAAGGAAATAACTCACTTCAACTGAAAACAGTAAAACATTTGTATAAAAAATACAAAGTGTATCATAGAACTAAAATATTGAGCGCTTTCTCTCGCAATGTAAAACAAAATTTTGGTGTTGGTAAACAGCATGAATGAAAAACAAAAGTAAGACAAATTATTCACCTTTTCACCCTCTGAAACGAATTCACATTTGAATATTTTATTGCAGTTGTACACAAGAAGAAATATGTTATACGTGTTGAGACATTTTAGTCCCACACACTCACTTTATGAAATGATGATCAATTCTTTTTAGCGCTAGAAAACATAAGAGCGTGGCCGCAGCGCGTCTTGCGACAGCCTTGTCACGTGGTGTTTGCAGTTCTCACAGTCATGAACCCCTTGTACTCGCATAAATTTTGTTGCAAATAAAATATGTACATGCAGGTGTGATCTCTCGGCTATAGAGGTATAGAAATATTACTTATAACATCAAAATACCCCTACCTAACTCTCAGCTCGGGCCCTCACACATTTTCCCCCTGGGGTGCCAACTCCCATGAGCACAATAGTTCTGTCCCCCTCAGGGCAGAGTAGAAATAGTGACGTACGCATTTTAGAGTCGTTGCATATTTTAAAGGGAAGACCAGCTCTGAATGATACATCTAGTTCTTTTCCATTGTGCATTTCTAATTAGTTCAATACTGTCGCGTGAACCGTTTGTATCTGTAATTAATCAAATTTATTTCATATCGTGTTTCAGCTGATGATGGGATTTATCCCGAAACGTTCGTTCCAAAAATGTTTAGAATTTTATTCTTCGCTTTTAAATTTTTAATAAACTTGCGTTATCGCCAAGCAAAAGAGTAGAAATAATGCTAGATTTTTAAAATTAGTTTAAAATGGAAATCCTTTGGGAAACAGGAGGGTAAGCGCGCAATCTGTCACCTGGTACGATTTTACCGATATTAAAATAAACTGACTCGATAATATCGGCAAAGCCGAGACAAAAAATTGGATTTATTAGACTGAGGTTAAACGAATATGAATCACTGAGAAATTTCAACTGGGAACAGAGTGTTATACAACGACAAATAATGGAGATGACAATGAATAGACACGATAAACGTGCATGAACGAACTCTACATCATTATCAAATACAGGAATACGTTGAAAGTAATGTGAGGAATGCTAATTTTGAGACAATACTTTTTCAGTCAATGGATATATTCAGTCTACTGTTGGATTTCTGTTTGTTTAACAAAAGATTTGATTAGATTAAAAGTTGGTTAAAAACCTTTCTCCACAGCGAACCTTTGGTTAAAAACCTTTCTAGCCACAAGGAATTTATTTACAAGGCGAGTCTTTACGTTCTGCGTATAGCAACAGCAAGACTGAAAAAAATTTATGAAACGAGATAAAAGTTGAATAATAAAGTAATGAGCGCTGAAAGAAGGATAGCAGGGAACCGAAAAAAGATGGTCGAAACAAAACAAAAATATCCTATTTTAGCGTGAGGAAGGCCTTCCTAACATTAAGTTTACTACCTCAAAGCAACAGGTTGCATAAGTACAACATGTGTCCCCATCTGAGGGCACAACTGTCCGAGGAGATACGCATTGTCCCCATCTGAGGGCACAAATGTCAGAGGAGATGCGCATTGTCCCCATCTGAGGGCACAACTGTCCGAGGAGATACGCATTGTCCCCATCTGAGGGCACAACTGTCCGAGGAGATACGCATTGTCCCCATCTGAGGGCACAACTGTCTGAGGAAATCCACATTGCAGTTCGGCACAAGAGCCCTTCTTAAGGTAGAAATAGTCGCTTTCCGAATAACGAACAACCTTCAGTAACCTGGTATTGAGTAGTACTTTCACCCAGAAGACGATCCTTTTCCTGCAATGCTCATCACTTAACACGACTTTCAAAAACTCGGTTTCAAGTACGCAACATTCCTTGGGTTCGTGAGAAGTTTCGGGAAGCTAAAACGCCATCCATTTTGCTTAGTGCTAAATAATGATCCATTGGTTTCTTGAACTTGGGTCTGAAATTCAAGCAATTTATGTCCTCGTAAAGGTATAGACAGTAACGCTAATTCTTTCAAGTCAACTCGAACACCTACGTAGGCTACGCGCTGAAGTATGTAGCGTAGCCAAGTTGACTTAAATGAACTAACGCTGCCCGTTGTGCGGCTACGGCGACTAGAATTGTTTTTTTAAATCTCTCCCCTATTTTCAACTGATTATTAAGTGCTTCTGCTTCCAGCTCTCCACATCCCCAAATGACCTCGAGGTGAGCGTTCATTTGTACTGCACAAGTCAGAAAAAAGACGTTTGTCTGCTTTTGTTGCTACGCTCTCTTAAACCCGTTTTAACCAGATTAACGAGAGTAAAAGCTCAAAAAACTAGTGGCAAACATAAGCACATCTCACTTTATTCTCATAGAGATACAGAGACCTTCATCCTGAACTTATTTGAATTATGCGAGAATGTTAAGCAGTATATATGCTGGGGTTGGACGAAAATATGGAAGCACATTGAAAAGTTTATTATTACGCCTTTTGCGGTGGAATAACAAAGTTGACGTTCAAAAGAGTTGAACTCTTCTGAGAATGAGCAAATACATGCCTTGTTAAATTTTCTTCAACTTCAACTTGTAAAGTAGAGGCAAGTTCAGATAACGATTATGGAGGTCGATAGCAATCACGCACCTTTCTGTCCGTATTACAGGTGTGGCCAATGATTTTATGAAAAAGGAGTTTTTCTATTTTCTCGTGAAACAAAAGTGTAGTCTTGTGTAGTTTTTAATTGGTTGCTTCCGGAAACCATAATAATGAATAAATAAAAACAAATTGTCCACAAACAATTTTTAATAACCTGTACAACTAAAAAGTAGTTATTCTCAATATTTGCAATCTTGACCACGCTTCTTCAAAACTGTTTTGATGCTCGTTGGCATGCTGTTTACTAATTTTTCAATGATATTATGACCAAAGAACCTCCACTTTTCTTCAATTAAGGCTCCAAGTTGCGCTAAATTAGTCGGCTTCTTCTTATTCACTCGACTTTTGATGATCAAGTATAAATTTTCGATCGGATTCAGATCAGCCAAATTTCCAGGCTTAGGGCCCGAAATCTCCCCTCCGTTGTCATAAAGGAACTTTTTAACCACTCATGCATTTTGACAGGGAACGCCATCATGTTGGTAAACCACCTCTTTGTAGGGAAACTGACCAGATATTGTGGGAAGGAGATGATCTTTTAAGACTTTCAGGTGCCAGACAGAATTCATTGCTGTGTTTTTGGGTAAAATCATCAGTGCTCCAGTTCCCTTACTTTAAAAGCAGCCCACGAGAAGTGTGACAGGATGCTTGACCGTTGGAACGACACTCCTTGTTAAACATCTCGCCTTTTCTTCGTCGCACGAGGCTTTTCCCGGAGGTGGCAAAAAGGGAGAACAGAGACTCATCAGAGAAAATGACTTTGCCCTATTGCTCAGCAGTCCAATGCTGGTACTTCATGCAAAAATTGAGCCGGTCTTTGGTGTTCTTCGCCGTAAAAGAGGTTTCTTTACAATTCTCCTTGAAGCAAGTCCGTTGATGAGTCGACGTCGAACAGTTAGTGCCGGGGAATGGACGCCATCCCCTCTCCCATTCTAGCGCAAGCTCTGAACTGCTGGCAGTCTTTTCCCGTAACGAGCAGCGCACTATAAAGCTCTATCTTGACGAACCGACGACAATCTTTTCCAATCAGGGGCTGTCGTCGCCGCCATAGATTTGGTCTCGTTGAATTGTTTTATCAATCTGTAGACAGTTGATGATGCAGGTTTCTTGGCAACGATTTCCTTTTTTGATAGACCATTCTCATTGAAAAGAATGATGGTTCTCCTAATTTTTTCCGAAATCACCATGACTTTGAATCTGGTAAAGAAAACACTTTTTATAAATAAAAAACACATAGTTGAACAAAATATCTTAAACTAAACATACCATTCACCTTGAAAACGATTTTTTCATCAGTTCCGATGCCCGTATCAGCTTTTAAACAAGAATAGATATGTTTTCCGTATTTTAGGAAAAACAAAATTTATAAATTTTTAAGAAAATCGACGTAATTTAATTTGTTTAACCTCGCTTTTAAGTAATTTTGCTACATTATTTGACTGTTGAAGATTAGGAGTAAGTATATTCTGCCATAAAGCCCTGAAATAAAAAAGTTTTTTCTCAAAATCAGAGGCTCAATAGAAGCTAGGGGCAATGAGATAAACTTGTATCATGCTTACAAAATCAGTCCTGGACAGTGCGAGTTGGGTAAACTAGAGCGTTTTTACTCTAAAATATAGTATCACCTTCGGGAAAACAAACATTGTACCATGCGATGGACATGATCGGTCAAAATGGTCACTTAATCCTTGCCTGTAATGAGACCTTGCGGAAAAATCATCGGGTCCATTTAATTCCAATATAGTTGCCCAAATCGTGATCAAACCCATGTTATGTTTTACTTCAGACGCAAGCTGTTAGCATCTTAGGCTTGGGATTGCATTTGACGTTCGAAAACTTGTTTAGAAGTAGAAAATGTGCGAAACAAGACCCATCCAACCCAATGATTGTCTTCAATTGCTCTATAGTCCAAATCTTAAGGCTTCGGCACCATGTATTTCTCTTATAGGCATTTGCATCACTGATGTATGGTTTTGAAGTCGCATCCTGGTCTGAAAATATCGGCCTAGGGAACTACCTTTTCAATGTTTTGTACTGACTGGCTTTGTAAGCCCGACATTCAAATCAGCGGTGACTTCTGTAGATACCGTTTCCTCACTTTTCATTACGATCATTTTCAATAACCGTGTCTCATGATAACCTAACACACACTTTACTGAAGAGATTTCTCTGCTCATCCTGTATGCAGTATAAATATTCTATTCGTAGCCTTTTGAAACATCAAACGCTTTGACTACCTCGGTAAAGGCAGCCCCCACCATACCATCAACAACAACAATTTGTCAGCGTCCGAATTCAATTTGCCCAGTCATAATGCACTCACAACTGCACAGAACTCAGTTCTGAGAACATCTGACACTTGCGAAGTATTACGACATTGTACGGGAGGCGTTAGTGGGCAAATACCACAGAGCTACGGAGAGGCTAAGCTGGAATGAACACACACGTTCAAGCATGAATCTCACGAGGCGTTTCCGTATTTTGTACAACCCCTGTTAATGTACAGGGTGTTTAGGAACAAAATTGATGCAAACTTAACAATAGGCAGAGACGCGCTAAATAGACACTTTCACGAACTTTTAATGATTCAAAACGCCTTACTCTTCAAGGCACTGAGGTTTAAAGTTTAACCTTGATGTTTAGTAAATACTACGACTGTTTCTGAGAAATATCATGCAGGAAAAAGGTGCGAATTTCGGAGAGACAGAGATTTTATTAAATAAACTTACTCTAAATACATTGTGTCTACCCACCCTCCCATATGCGTCAATACATGTCTGGTACCATTTCCAAATAGATAGCCGGACACGATAGAAAAGACTTGGTTTTTGTGTACTTCGACCTCCTGCGACCTCTATCCTTGCGACAAGATCCATCTCAGACTCCACCGACGTTTAGCAAATTAACAACTTTATGTGGCCTAGAGGAAGAAATCTAAAGAACTCAAGTCTAGAGATCTTGGAAGCCACGCCACTAGCCCGTAACAGAACAAAATCCCTATTCTGTTTCAACAAAAAAAAAGTCTAGCTTACTTTCAGCTCGGGACCTCACATTTTCCCCCCGAGGATGAGAGTTTTCATAGCTACAATAGTTGTATCCCCATGAAGAGCTTGAGAGAAGAGATGGACAGAGGCTTGAGGATGTCATAATTGCTGCTAAAATTAGTCGCTGAAGAGAGCATTGTCGCAATTTGTCTGCGACGCATCAAAACTACTTTTCGTCCTAACCAAATTTTAAGGTTTAAAGAATACAATGCACGCAACGAGAGGAGTTTTTACTTTATTCTTGATCAATTTGGCAAGACCCTCTGGGCTTGAAAGATTTCTCGTACGACATGAATTTCTCCTCCTGCTGGAACAAGCAAGGAACTATTTAAATTAAACTGAGAAAATTAATTTCTTTTCAATATATCAATAAATCAATTGTTTGATAACTTTACTCAATGGCTACACCACTCTCCTGTAACCGTCCACTTACGGATAGCACAACTGCTCGGCTTCCTTCAAGTTAAGAACACCGAGACGGTTAACACCGTGCAGTACACGAGATGCCCAATTTTTATGAGAGTTGGAGTTTCAAATAACCAGGGGCTCGAGTGTTTTCCTCGCGGAGCGAAATACTGTAGAAACAGTCTAATTAGAAACCAAGACTCAAAGAAAACTCTTGTAGCAAATATTTCACGTAAAATTTACATGTTTAAAAGTACGCAATTTAAACCTCTCCTAAAGCTCACCTTCAACTTTAATACCATTGGCACATATAAAAAGAAGTTAGCTTGGGAAGCTATTTTAGGAAATTTAGAAGGAAATACAGTGGAAGGAACCTATCCTCGGCAAAGGACAGGTTGAATTGTTAGCGTTCAACTAATCGCTACGCAAGGCAAAGCCCGAAAAGAGTATTTTAATTCTCTCTTAATTGAGAGCAACTTTCACGCAATTAAACATTCATAGTAAAATTATTACAGACGAAAGTTACTCGTTAAGTGAAGCGGACTAAGTCCAACATTTTAAGTTATAAGGTTAAGTTGACGGGACAAATGTCACTTTAGCTGTGACGTAAGCCACCTTAAAGTTTAAATTCACAATTTGAGCTCTTTACGAGGATCTTTCCTTTATTACATTTAAAAGTTTTGTTTATTAACCTACTTTTTATTAAGAGACAGTTAAAAAACCGAGGTAGGTTTAAGAAGTGACAAAACTCCATGCAAAGAACAATAAATAAATGAACGAAATTGAAATAGTGGCCACTACAAATAATAAATAGGAAACGTAGAGCGCAGCCAGTGGAAGAATAACTAGAGAGGCTTCCCAGCAATACTCTGGCGGTAAAAGACCGATTCAACGAGTTGCCTCTCAGTCTCCAACACTCTGTGCCGCCTGGCTCTGTCTAACAATTTTTCCGATCCTTGATTGGGACCTCGGCTAATACCGAGATTACTTCTTTCTTCGTCGGAGCGAAGAATGTCGGATAATTCGCGACAGCATAAAAAAATAGTGAGTGAAGTAGCACGATTTCTTCTCTACATATTTCGACACTCAGGAGTTTATTCAATGAAACTAGATAAATTAATTTAAGCCCCCATAACCGTAACACAGGCGTTCCAAAGAAAGTAAGGATGAATGTACATACCATTTAGTGTGGAGTTCAGGAAGAGCTGAATCTAAGCACAAAGATCCCACACAAGATCCTCAGCGCATAGAAACAGTAAGTTGAGAAGGAAGGCTATGAAACAAGACAAAAGTTGAAGAAGAAAGTTAGAGGTGTGGAAAAACAGGTCAGCAGTGAACTGAAAAAAGAGGGTACTTAACAAAACAAAAACCATTTTATTCCAACAATGAACAAAAAATGCCTAGTTAACTCACAACTCTAGAGTTTATTCAATTTCAAACTTAGTTTCTCAAGCACTTCCATTTTGAAACACAGATGTATAGCCGGTCAAAATAGTCACAAGAATGACACCACCTCGCTGTGATAAGTGTCGGAAATCAAAATTAAGACCTGAAGTAACAGAATATGAACACACCGAAATTACCTATAGCGACGTGTTGGTGTTCTAGAGTAAAATAAACGAAAAAGATGCTTAAGATTGAGAGTGTCTTAATTGTCGTGTGAAAATCATGCGGTGAAACGTAGTCCCAATGACTCATTGAGAAAAGGCTCAATGATTTCTTTAATAGTATCACTAAATATTTTTACATTGAACAGCAATTTATTTGTTTCAAAATCCAGTTGGTATTTCAACATAGAAATTAAGAAATCGAAAAAGTAAAAGACACGCAGAATTGCAAGTGAGGAGGAGAGATAGCTAGGATCTCAGTAAAATGCAAGCTACGCGCTAATGTACGAGCTGTGTATGGCGCCCGAACGCACCTTTATTCTTACAGGTACGAGTAGTCCGCAATATTCTGACAACAATCCTAGGAAAAATAAGTACACTTACACTTTTTGCGAACATATCTAACCTGTCTCACGTGCAGTTTATTATTTTCAAAACTAAAGCCAATTTCAAATTAAAAAGGAGATATCAGTTATCAACAGCAGCTGATATCATAGGTCATTAATGGAAATACAGGTACACTAGTAAACGACAAGAACAAAAATTAAATCTTTAGTTTCAAAAATAGTGGTGACGAGCCCACTTTATGGATAATTCGGGATACATCACAGAATCTAATCTGCTAATTAGATACGTCGAATTAGTCGAAGGTACAATCACCTCTTACCAGATTAGATTAGACGTTAGGTTAAGCCTCCTTAACTGCAACAAAGAGGTTCCAAAAAGTGGAAAGAAGAAGACACCATTAAGAATAGAGTTAAGGGAACGCGGAATCTATGCACAAGGTGCATAGAATCAGAAAGTTGAGAAAGTAGTTCATGAAACAAGATAAAAGTCGAAGAAGAATGTAGAAGGCGCTGAAAAACGGGTTAGCAGTGAACCGAAAAATGATGGTCCGTAACATTACAAGAAAACCTTTCATTTCAACAAAAAGAAGGCCTACCTAACTCTCAACTCGGGGTCTCACATATTCCCCTTGGGAGTGCTAATTCCCATAGATACAATAGTTGTATCCCCTCTATGGGAATTAACCCATACAAATTATTTTATTACTCTTGAATTATTGTAATTCCATTCAATTTACACAATTTAAACAATTTATTTACATTATAAGCATAGCAGGCATTCAAAATGATCTGAGCTTGTCGCTTAGAAATTATGCGTTTAAAGAAGCTCGGGAATTTTACCGAGTCTTGAGAAGCAACAAGTTTCTAGGGAGTGCAAAAAAATCTTTCTGGTAGCACAGCAACTCACCCTCGACCTGATGCTGGACATACGAAGTTGCCCCTTGTTGAGATACATGCGTATGGCCTACGGAGCTCGAATATACGCCTTATCCGCTTCACATTAAAAGCCTTTTGTGAATTGGAACTTTGAGTGATGCTCTTGGTGTCATCGAGGTGTAATATCAGTTTTAAAACAGCTTGTAAAGAGAAAAATGATTTAAATTATTTCTCATAATTTTTTGTCCAGTAATTGCGACAGACTGTGTTTCTATAGAAATAGTGAAGCAAAGCATAAACTAGAATTCAGGGAGGCTATAAAATTCCCTTTTAAGGAGCACAAACATGAATTTTATGTAAATGAGTTACTGTCCTGTGCACATGAAGTACTGTTAATTATGTCCTGAAGCAGATTCAAATTCGAGTTCTGTTCACCGATAAGGAAAATACTGAAGAAATCTGTTACCCTATTAGTTATAAAAGATTTGAAAATAAGCTTCCTACACCGGTTTGTATCTTCGTTTACTGATGAGTCAAGCAACGAGCTGCAATTTGAGGAAGTAAGACAGGTATTGGACGCCATCTCGAGCTTTATAAAATAGCAGTTCCTTGTAACTGAAGTACGTAAGTTAAATAAAATAACTTCAGCCGAAGCAGCATTGTTTGTTACGTAAATTGTCTATAACTGACGACTTCGTGTGAAAGCCACACGACGGTGACAAGTGTCGCGTTATTGCGACAAAACTGGCTGCACTGAGAGTAACCCTACCAAGTTTCTAGAACGTTCTTCGAGTTTTCTATATTCTAACTACTGAATTGGAAAATTCGAGTGCTCTGTTTAAAGTTCACGTTTATGGTCATTGTTTTTCACGGTGATGGTCGTAATTTTTTTGCGTGGTAAAATTTTTGTGAAGTTCTGGAGTACTTTGCGAAAACAAATTCATGCCTGTATATAATGTACAACAAAGTTTTCATGTACATACATCATCTTCAGGCAGACACAAAAACTTTGCATTCACATTTTAGAAGGGCAAAAAATACATGTCAAATGAAGCCTTAGAGTTTCCTCTACACACGCGTAAAGAAACCCTCGAGGTTAGCAAGCAACAACTGAAAATGACAAATTGATCTGTTATGTTTTGGGCTTAGCCTCCCCGACCACGACAAAGAAGTTCAAAGAGGGGAAGAATGAAGGAACTATTTAGTGTGGAGCTAAGGGAACGTAGAATCTATGCACATGGTGTGTTCCCACACAGTATCCCCTGCTCATATAAACAGTAAATTGAAAAAGAAGGTTAGGAAACAAGATAAAAGTTGAAGAACAAAGTCAGTTGCTGGAAAACAAGGCCGCTGTGAACCGAAAAAAAGTCATTAATAAAACGGATAACATGTTTTATTATTTCAAAAAAAGGCCTACCTTTCAGCTCGGGACCTCACATTTTCCTCTTGAGAATGCTTCCCTCAAAAAAGCAACAGCAAAAAAGAAGACAAGCGAAGGTTAGATTTGATTAGACGTAAATTTAAGCCTCACTCACCGCAACAAAGGCGTTCCAAAAAGAGGAACGAGGAAAGCACCATTTAGCATATAATTAAAGAAACGCAGAATTTTTGCAGAAGGGTCATTGAAACATTAAATTGTGAAAGTAGTTTATGAAACATGATAAAAGTTGAAGAAGAAAGTAGTAGGTGCTGGAAAACAGGACAGCAGTGAACCGAAAAAATGTGGTCTATAGAAAAATAAAAACCTATTCTATTTCAACAAAACGAAGGCCTACTTTAGCTTTAGCTTGGGACCTCACATCTTCCCCTTTGGAGCGCTAATTCACATAGATACAACAGTTGTATCCCCATGAGCTAAAAGAATTAAGCTAATTGTCGATGAGATTATAAGTGAGTTTGTTGTGATTAATCCCTAAACACAACAGAGGTGTTCAGAAGAGAGGGAGAAGGAAGACGCTTTTGGCATGACAACAAGGGAACGGTGAATCTATGCACAAGGTGTGCCCTCAGACTCTGCTCATAGCAACAGCAAGTCAATATGAAATTTATGGTTCAAATAAATGTTGAAGAAGGAAGTAATAAAAGCCGAGAAAAGCAGACAGCAATGAACCGAGAAAGATGGTCCGTTTCAAAACATGGGAAAAATTTATTTCAATAAAACGAAAATCTACGAAGCCTTTAACTCGGGCCTTCGTATTTTCCCCTAGGAGAGCTACTTTCCCCAGATATAATAGCTGTATCCTCTGGAGGGGATGAGGTAATTGTGTTATGAATGGAAAAATTTTCTAATAAAATGATTAACCACTTTTCAAGAAGCTTTAACACGCGATGAACCTGAACAATTTTACAAGGTTTGGGAATTGGGGAGCGATGGTCTCGATAACTTTCACGATTATCCATTTGTAAACTGAAGTTGGTCGCGTATTTTGCAAATACATTTGATGGTGGCACGACGAGCAGGACCGAGAGCTTAAATTGATGTATTTAGTGATCGAATTTTTTTTGAACAAATGTGATCGTTTGACAAACATGAAGCCAAGAGAGCGATCACTATGTATGTACTGATCAACTATTTATGAGCGGACACGATCAACTATGAGCGGACACGATCACAAATTGACTACGAAATTGTTGACATATGAACGTCCAAGTTTTTGAGGATTTTGACAAATGAAAGTTGTTGGTTTTTTTTGTACATAAGAGCACATTATTTTGTCAAAGACAAAAACTCATCAGGGTCATAAGCAGAGAAAGGACTGCATCTTTTTTGAGAACACTTCCGTCATTCGAAAAGAAAAGTATTTAAGATCGTTGGCTGAAAAATAAATGCTAGGGGGTGAAAACGATTCATAATCGTAACTGATGCGTAAGCACGGTTGCAGGTATTCAACAATTTCGTTCAAAAATGAACAACTTTTGAAATATTCGACCTTAGACGTGATCCATATGACACATTTGAGTTGATGCTTCAGTTTCGGAATGAAAGCAACCGATTGCTTGAGAGAAAACTGGTTTTAGTGTGAATCATCAGAGCTTTCTTATTGATTTGAGTCTCGAATTTTTTTCCAACGCTGTAGTAGAGAATTCAGCGTCCAACTCCAGAGAAAGTTGCTCTTAACACCATAATGCAAGCAAGCGCTGCAATTGACTGAAGCCAGTTTACCGTTAGAGCTTCCTCAACATGTACAAGAGCCACCTCACATTCAATGTGCTGCTGTCGACCAGCATAAAATGCACGTGGCTGGAGTCAATGAATGTCGATAAGAGATCCTTGACTTTGACGGCAAGGCGGCACTCGCGCTCATTAAACAAGGTCTACTATATATACGCTCGTGTTGCAGTTTATTGCTCTACATGGCTCCTCGTTGTTTTTGCTCCGATGTCCTGACTGGCGCAGTAGACTTCGTATGATCTTACTCAAGGTAAAGCACACTACTGATTACGGGCTGCAGTGAGGCCTACCTCACTCTGTAGTACGACGTCTGCGGCTCTAAGCACTTAACGGGAAGTTGCTAGCGCAAAATTAGATCATGGACACTTGGACTGGAAACGAACATTAAAGGAACTTGAATCTGAACTCGTTCACTGCCAATTTACCACTAGCACAATTGTTCATTTACGTATCGGAGTGAATGAACAGCATTTATATTATTTTAACATCTTTTTTAGAAGAGATTTAAGCATACGAGGCAAAATATCATCAAGCTATTCCATTTTTACACTTTTAGGAAAGAGACAATTTTTTTCGAGCAGCAAAGTCGTTTTTCAAGCTCTGCTACTTACGACGCTATCTTCCAAGACACGTCAGAAGCCGCCATTTGGCGGTTTCTGCAGTGAACGTGTTAACGAAACATTACGATGTCTTAAGAAGACTCCTGAATCATGATGTCTAATTTATAATACTTACTTATTTGTGCTCATCAATTTATGATTAGTAGTTTATCAATTCCAGGTGCGCAGTTCTTTAATGCATAACTCACTCATGATGTACATGAAATTTTTCTTCAATGGAGAAGTGTGCGTACCACGAGCGTTATTAATAAGCTAGTTCCGTCCGATGGTTTAATTTTTACCAGATGTTTCTCTTGATTGTGTGCGCTGGCTCATGATATCGGCATGCCCTTATTCTTCAGCTTACCTGTGTGGACGTGCACCAGCACTAACGTTCACACAACAATCGCCGCCAGCATCTGCGCAGATTAGCATAGGAAATTCCGCACAGCCCCGTCCAATGCAGCTCGCGCCAGGCGGTCGCTGCAGTATCTATGCTGGCGGCCGCGGTTGCCGCGCGGCTGCGCAAAATTATGCCGCCTTGCGCAAGATGCCTGCGTTGCTCTCAGCTACTGCATTAAGCGGACATTTTTGCGCAGCGCCTGCGCTGCCTGCCACGCTGGTCTATAAGTTTATTGTTAATTCTAAGCGTAGCTCGTCCATGGAAAGATTATTTTCGACGGCATGTTCCAGTCACACAGGGGATTTTTAAAGGGATTGTATAGTTTTGATCCTATTGTCATAGAGTCACACCTCCCCTGCATTGATCAGTGCAAGGTAGGAAGCAGAAATATAGATTTGACATTAATTTGTCCGTTTATGGAACATCACAGAATTACCATATTCTCTACGATTTTCAGCTTCTATCGACTGATATTTTTGTTCTTCCTCTACTAGACAATCTGAATTAAACATGTTATTCTTGGATTCTTTTTCTAAGAATGCAGTTACTCATTTAAGAATTTCGTTAAAATTGTTTTAATTAATTCATATAAAATCAAAGACAAAATATGACATGCTAGGAAAAGTAGTATTCTGAGTCGAATAGGAGTGAGAAGGCTCCAAATGTTATCAAAGTTGAATGAATCGTACTGAATAACTTAAGAAAAATTGCTGGTTCGAAGTGCAAAACATTTTGGTAGGAATGGAAGTAGAGAAAGCACCATTTTTTTTAATTGCGTCGACAAAACGAGACAAATTTATAAGGTAAGCTTAATGCTCCTCAACATGAAGTATTTATTCAATTAAAGAAGTGACACCCAAAGTTAAAAAAAATCCAAACTCCAAGTACGCTTCGAAACTAGGATGAGCACTTTTTTCGAAAGAATTGAAAAAAGACGTTAGCCAAATTATAAATATTCCTTGAACAACGGTAGTAAAGATTGTCTATTCAGTACTACATAGAGTGAGAGAGATCTGTAGAATGTTGCAGAACTTGAACAAGTTCACTGAGCCGAACGTGCAGAAAAAATTGCCATTAAAATCGAGCCCCCTGCCCAAGATGGTGAGAAGACGAGGGTCAGGCAGCTGCACACATCAAAGCTACTCTGGCTAAGAACCAGTCTGTTGCGAACTTCATTTAACCTGTTTTGTGCCTGTAATCAGGTGCACTGTGTACGAGACACTTTGAAAAGAAACATATTTACTGAACATTCCCCTTAAAAATCCCATTTTATTTACATTTATAATCAGGCTTTACGCCCTTAATTGGGCGTGCTGCTCATGCTCTTAAAGTAGGGAGTATCCACTATACCAACTTATCGTTTCCGTCGTTTCTTACATCACTGGAAGAGACGAGTTTTCTACACCACTTGCTCAGGAGAGTACCTGTAAAAGTATGCATGTTTTGCGCTGACCTGGGCGCTTCCGATGCTGCATGCTCCGCTGTTCCTGCGTGACATCGGCTCCGTCGATCTCACCTATACGGGCGTTGGAGACACGTCCGTTCTTGGCCTATATAAGCAGCGCGCTCGCCCCTCTCCTTCACATACAGTGCCCCGCCTTGGTGAGTACAACACGGGTCTATGGGAAGTTGCTAGCACGAACTATGGCATGAGAGATTGTGTTTTATTTAAGTGAGAACAACGAAGCGTTTTTACGGCGCTAAAATTCTTTTGTTTGCTCTTGCTTGTTCTCACATCCTTAGTAATAAAAGCCATCGTGTCTTTATTTTTGAGTCAGTTTTTGTTTTTAACACTCGAGTATATTTACATTGAATGTAAAATAAGATTAAATCAGTAATGCAGAGGAATAATAATGGCATATATTACACTAGCGCACATTCGTAAAAAAGCAGCGATTTTTTTAAGGTAGCGCTATGACTTAAAATGATTTTTAATGACATTTTTAATTGCTCAACACATGCCTCCTGCACACACCATCATCAAAAGAGTTACTTTTAAATCTCAAATACGCGTCCATTCAATCTACTTATCTATTTCTTGCGTTATAATTTTGAATGAATTTCAGCCATTACAATACTCAACAGTTAAAAAAAAAGATTACGTTATCATTTTTTAATATTCAGGTATCCACTTTACAGAGTGAGACTAGGGACAAAAACCAACCCACAAACTGTGTTAAGAAATTAATTTTTTGAGAAGTCCTAGCGTGAAGATGAAAAATAGATGAATGGTGTATCTGTGCAACGCACTAGGTCATTTAGTTTCTAATTTAAGTACGTTTAAGGAACTGACAGAAATTTTTTTTCAAACTTACACAGAACATCCTAACCTTAAGGGGGCATGTTTTCATTAGTACTTTCCAATCTTAAATTCAATAGTTGATCACGCATTTAAGAAGGTAAAAATAATTCAATGATAATGGACAAACTTTTTGAAATTGCTGACTGGAGAAACAATGGGAAATTTTGTTCTTAAATAGGATATTTGTAGCAGACAGTATCTGCAGTAAATTATGCTATTAACGTGATATGTTAGACCAAAATGAATTTGTATTTCTGCCCAAATTAAAATGGAAAACAATCAGCACTTTCCAAGGGCAGTTAAATTTTCCCCATCATATTTCTGTGTGTCGGGTGTTGAATTTATACATGTGTTCCCACGAAGCCAGAGCGTGGACTGTGCCAAACTGTTAATAACAATCAAGACTATCCCAGTTTTATACTTATATAAGTTATATGCATATAAAAAGACACGATGACTTAATTTTATGGATAATTCAAATTTGTTCTAAAATAATTTTTATTCGCTTCTAAGATTTTGTAATAAAACACAAAGTTTCAAATAATCTGAAAGTTATTTTTATTGAAATTAATGTATCCAGCGATGCATGTATGTTCACATTAATTCATAATAATAATACCTATATTCATTTTTAATCATTTGTGTAGCAAGTATTTTTTTTTGTATGATGAACATTTTTCTGATCAGAAAATTTTATTGGAACGTATTACTTTCTTTTACATCCATTGCTAAAAGGACGTTAGAAAGGCAGTCTAATTCTTCACAACACATTCATTCCACTGTTTGAAACAGTTGGAAATACATCTTGCACATGTATCACATGATAATTTAAAAATAAGTTTCATGAATGAATGATAGATTTAACAAAAATAAAACGCCCACATTTTTATAACACAGGCTCACCAATTTTAGTAATTATAATTTATCTAAAATAAAGCAGTGAATGGTATCGAAAGGGGTTAACAAAATCGGCATTAAAGTGCGAGGACGAGTTGTAGGGGTGAACCACACCACATCAGCCGACCTCGCCTTCTTACCAAAATTCCTTATGTTGCTTCTCTGTTAACAGCGGCGCATTTTCACGTCTTGGCCGACACAGTGCATTGCAGTTCAGTTACTGTTCAAGAACTGTTCGAGCAGTTCAATGATGAAATAACATATGAAGTGAAATCTTAAATTTTTAGAGAGTTACCTTCTTTCTGGTTGTCATTTAAGACACTGAAAATTACTTGGAACCCGAAAAACTTGGTGCGCACCAAAATTTTAGTACGAATACAAAAAACATGGTGTTGAATTTTGCCTCACTCGTTACAAGGAAAGCCAAATGTGGACGGTGGCAACCGGGCCAGCAAGCTTCCGAACAAACAATTAATATTACAAAAGTTTTATGTGTTTATGATTCTGTAAAATTGTTCATAAATACTTTATATTCTTGAAAGTCAATGAGAAATGCAATACTCATCCTACATTTGGTTTTTCTTTTCAGATCGCACTTAATTAATCGTGAAAGCCGTCGATAATAACACAACAGCTCAGCATGAAGATTCAATTGGTGAGTCCGCAATATTGGAGGCAGTCGTATACTACTTTTCGATAGCAATGCACAGCTCTTACGGCAAGGAACGTTGTTCTAGTTTAAAATGAAGAAGTTAATGGAGAAGTATTTCTAAAAATACTCAGCTAAACATATCAGGTTTTGTTTACATTAACTATAATTCTGCAACAAACTGTCAAGTGTGACTGGTTTTTGGAAACATTTCTCCATTAAAAATTGATTAATCAACATATGATGGAAATATTTTTCGTTTTAATTATCACTACATGTTACATACATTCGCTCTATCCGAAATACAATCTTTGAACAAAATTGAAAAAAAACAATGGAATCGATGCGTGCGGCAACTTCATGTTCTTCCTTAAACTTTCATTCCTTAACAAAGGTACACAACAAAACCTAGGTACACAACAAAACCTGTGTATTTTATTAGGTAAAAATTAGGAAATCGTAAGACCGTTTCTCACAAGTTGCTTCTTCATGCAGACTTGCAGTTATGCCCACTCAGCTCCACGTGCTGATCGCAGTCACGCATATCAAATGAGATAGACTGATGTTGTTCAAAATTGCGTACCTAACAAGTAAAAAGAGTCAACATAATTGAATGTATTTATTTCTAAGTCTTGTACTCTTTAAAGGGACAAAATGTTAAGAAAAATAGGAAAATTGTTTTGCGAACGCATAAAACTTTACAGCGACCAGATTTACCAACTAACACGCGGGTGTTGGAGAGAATAAGAGTTAAGAAAACCTCGAGTCTCCTTACCAGCAGGGGCTGGGTAAATATCACGCTCATGTCGTCAATTTTGAAGTGCAGACTCTAATACTTTTATAGTATGAAAGAAAAGTGCCGTTTCACACGCTCAATATGGGGTCGCACGACTCGACAACCATTTTTCTCAATCTCTAGTTATAATGGCAACTGTTGAAGGTCTTTCCCAAGAGTATTATAAATATATATACACAAACAGATTCTAAAAGTGAGTAGACAAACATTTATAATTTGCTTTTTCAATCATTCAATCACAATCAATCAATTTTTCTGCTAATACCTTAATTGAAAACTTCCGAATTCTAGGGAATTTTTAAACTAGTAATGATCCACGTAATTTATGAATATGTACACGAAACGTGCAGATACTGCAGAACAGTATATTGTCTGACATGTAACTCCAGATCACAACAATTTTAGCCAAAAGAATAATTGATAAATCGTTCAGGAAGCACCGATCTGAGGAAAAAGACAGCATCGAAGGAATACAATGTATTGTGCTACCACATTACGAGTATCTTCTTGCAGGTTTTGATTTGGTTGTTGGTGGCTGTGCTGACCCTGTGCTCGGCAGCCCCACAGCTCGTCACGACTCGACGCAAGTTCCCTGGCCAGCGGCGCTTGGGGGCCGCCCGATACAGGTTCCATACTATGGGCAAGAATGGCTTCTCCAGCAAGCGACCAAGCAAGAACTCCATCAATCGAGGGTCCAGCAGACTGCGCGGCAACGGGAAATAGATGAGCTTAGTTCTACCAATATATGAAATGCTCTCAACGCGTGGAAGAAACGTCTACTTCATATGGAAAAAGTGCGAGCTCCTTAAGGATGGAGGAAACATTTGCGTTCTGCGAATGCAGGAAACATCTACCCTCTGCAAGTCCAAGAAATATTTTCTCATTTCGGATGGAGCAAACATTTGTTCAGTACGGTCAAATGAAGCATTTGCTTTTCACGAATTGAAGATAACATTTGCTTTTTAAGGATAAGGGAAACCTATGCTCTCTGCTGATGGAAACATTTGCTCTCTACGAGGGGCGGAAACTTTTGCTCTGTATGGGTAAAAGTAACATTCGCTCTTTTCGATTAGAGATCATTCACTTTCTATGGATGGAAGAAAAATTTGCTCCATTTGCCTACCGGAGAAAAATGATCAATGAATCTTTTTCTGTACTAAGATTAAGTTTAAATATTTATTTATTTGACACTTGTCTCTATGAAGAAATAATGTAGCCGCGTTTTTGAAGTAGCTTGAAATGTTCCTATCTCAGCCCTAGAGGAGAATGGCAGCTCTAGGACTGAAAATATAGCATTAGGTGTTGACGTAAAGCTGTTAGAAGGATAGTTCATTACGGTCTAATTGATGCGTGCCATTTTTAAAGATCAAAAATCATTGACCACAAGCATTGGTGACAAGCAAGACACGATAATAAAATTGAGATCTCACAGCAATATTAGCATTGCGGGCCAAGTATACCTCAAGGGTTCTATAGCATTTTGCAAGGAGAAGAACTAACAGTGAAATGAAGAGTAGAAAATAATTTAGTGGACTTGCGTTCCTAACTTGGAATTAATTATGCATGTAAGACAAAGGTGCTAACTCCATATTGGAAGTTCAGTTCCGCAGTCTAGTCATTTTTTTTTCGATTTTTATAGCGGTTGCGATTCGCAATTCAGTAAAGAGTTCCCCATCCACATCTTTTTTGGAGGGGAATAAATTTTAAAACTATGTTATGTTTCATTTTCCCTAAATCACCATCCTCATTTGTATTTCTTTGTATAGTAATTTGATTTCAGATAGGATTCAAAGTCAATTTTGCATCAATGATTGAAATTTAAATCCCCAATATCGATGCAAGAACTTTCAGAATCTGATTCTCGCAAAAATGAAAGTATTTTGAGATTCAGCTTCATTTTTCTAGTCAAAAATTCATCGAACATTGATTCATTGTTTGACATCACAGTTTTCGGTAGTATAAACTATTTTCTCCATAGAACTTCAAAAAAGAATATTTTTACTGGTTGGACAGGTTGCAAGTTTTCAGGTCCTCAGAAGAATTTTTAGGGTGTGTGTTATATTCATGTTGGAGATCCTTAACGCAATGTTTTCCAAAAAATTGGCGGGGCTCAGACATATTTTAGTAAGCTATTGGAACGTCTTTAGCTCGAATTGCAGCTCTCGTTGATTCTACTCGATTCTGGATCCCCTGCTACTCTACTTTACGCCATAATTGAAGTAATCTGTAATGCAATCCAGTCAATGTTGGACGAACGGGTGAGTCACGCAGGTGCTTCTCAAGCTCATCCCATAAATTTTCAATGGGTTTCAAATCTGGAGATTTTAGTAGCCAGTTCACGAGTTCAACAGGTCCTTTACTTTGGTCCTTTATAACCCAGGTAAAACAGGTCTTTGCAAGTGCGTCCAGCGGTCTCATGCTAAGTGTGGTTTTAAGTACAGCAGAGTTTAAAAAACGATCATATGGCTCAAAAAAATCGTATCTTTCCCTAGAAGTGTGAAAATGTAATAGCATGATGATATTTCACCTCGCTTGCTCAGATCTCTTCTAAAAAATTTGTTGAAAGAATTGAAATGCTGTCCTTTCACACCAATACGTAAATGAGCAATTTACCTCGTGGTTATTCGGCAGTGAACGTGTTAATTTGCTACGAAGCAATCTTAAATATTCCTAGGGCTATGGATCATAGCATTGTCGTCCTAAAAGACACGTTGCTACGACGAAAATAAAACTCCGGTGAAGGATGAACCTTTTCAGAAAATACTTGCATGAGCCTCGAGAGTACATTTTGTTCCAGCAAAGAGTGGCAGATCCATGTCCATTCCGGTAAAAACAGCTCCAAAACATTACTCTGCCTTCAGAAACATGAACAGTTGGGACGATGCAGGATAGATCCACAGGTTCTCGTGACACGCCATACGTTAGCTATTACAGGCCATGACATGTAGATATGCCTAACATTGTGGGGAGGGTGAAACTGGACCCATCGTACCACATTACAAGATTTCAATCCTTGACACTTTAGCGGCAAGTAGCCCGTACGTGATATGAGAAATTGTTTTATACCTTCACAAGACTCGCTATTTTTGACTTGCGTTGCTGAATGCGGATTCTTCTACCTCAATTTTTCAGAAAGCGTCCATCTCTTACACCCAAAATGTTCGGACTTCCACATTTTCCACGGGATGAACCAGGTTCGTCAGCGCGCTTTTATTCTGAAATTGTTCTAATATTTATATTATTACAGTACACATGCCCCGAGTTGATTTTTCACATCAATTGTCCGTTGGCGAACAAGATGTTTTTTCCAGCTGTCATTATTTCTCCGATATTAATGAAAATTTAGAAATCTACATGCGCTTAAAACAGGTCTTCCCTACTTCGAAGACGCTTCCAAAATGTTACGTATAGTTTTACTGAAGAAATGAACTCTGAAGTAAAATGTTCCATAATACATATCGCAGGAAAAATGCAGTGCGCGGAAATGTTGCGGTTTTGGAAAAAATGTAACGGCAATTGGATATCATCTGCAAATAGTACAAATTTGAGGAAAAATAGTCATTTGCCAAGTTTGCGGATGAAAACAAGAAATTGAGAGCCCAACTGCAGTTTCATGAGGGACTTCTTGGTGTCTTTTTTGCAGTTGAGAACTTGAATAGTAAATGTTAGAGTGGGGGCCATGGACGATATGCAGCATTATTGATATTGCAGGTAATTGACAATAAGCCTCGGACCTCAACCCACATTCACCAAAATTTTCAAAAAATTATCACAACTTATAAAAAATGAAATAGAAATACTTATGAATAAAACTGAAAGACTAAAGTGGAAATTAGCAACTGCTTATTAAAGAGAAACCGGTCAAACACAAAAAATCAATTGAAAATGCTACAATGCACGTCGACTGGAAAGCCGAAGGAAAATTAAACCAAACGTAAATCTGACAATAACTTGTACGACGATGAAGCCAATAGTAATTTATACGAATCTGCTCCATTATTACCACTATATCATATTTATTTCATTATTTAATGTCATGACAGTTCAAGATTCCCCGATCACAACAAAGGCGATCTCAACGGAGCAAAAGAGAAAGGAACTCAGTGCGGACCGTTGAACACGGTATCGAATTTCTAGCGTGTGTGTGTTATATTCATGTTGGAGATCCTTTACGCCCACCTGCAGCTGAGGTAACCTAAACGGGAAATCTGTGCACAAGGCGCGTTTCCACACAGGATATCCTGCGCATAGAAACAGCAAGTTAGGAAGGGAGAGGAAGTAGGTACTAAGAGGCGATAACGAAGAAGATGAAAGTGAGAAAAATAGAGTGGGCACGAAAGATAGAACTACCAAATGCCTATCTAAAGCTGAGGTAACTTAACACTTCAACTGGAAGCGCCAGTCCGGTACAAACATTCTTGTGGAGAACGAACCCAGAACCAAAGAAGCAGCTGCTGAAAATGTAATTAAAATATTAGCCAGCTAGAAAATCAATTACGGTGTCGGACCTTAGTGAAAAATTTTTAAGTCGTCTCTGTGACCAAGTTCCAAAAAAAGGGAGAGATCCCACGAAAGAAACCAAGAGCAAAAAATGAAAGGTAATACTCATCTGACAACGAATCTAAGCCCGCATCTAATCGACAGCTGTTGATTCTATGGTAGATGATTATTGGGGGCCCTATTCCACCACTGATGAACCCTATATAGCCCCAAAGGTACACTGACGAGGAAAGACGGTATCAGAACACCTCCAGGGACAACGCCGCAGATTCTTGCAACATCTGTTGATTCTACGGCAGATGATTACGGGGGTTACCACTGACGAGCCCTACATAGGTCAGCTCCTAGGGTATACTGACGAAGACAGACGGTATCAGCACACCTCCAGGGACAGGCTAAAGCATCCAACTTTTCCTAGACAAGTGCGACGTCTCTCAAATGCGCTGAAGAACGATATAATTCAGTACATCCCCCTGGAGAACCAAAAAAGTCTCATAGAGCATATCCCAGTTAGAAATCGGCGCAATGTCTCCAATGGTTTTCTGAAGTCCGTGGCAGTGAGGCTCGCGTTGGTCGTGATGTGAGCCCCCGATGTGCACAGAGGGAATTTTCCCATTGCTGCCAACCGACTAGTGGTCACAAACTCAATTTTCATAAATATAGTACTTGAAGCAAAATGAAGGAACGATCCAGTTAATATTTACTTTCTCTAAATTGCTTACTACAATTCAGTTTAAATTGTATATTGAACTTCAGTTTAACCAATCGCTGTCAACGAGTTAAAATCAATTTATAGCAGTATCTAGCGCTGACAGTTCTAGTTCGGGCGAAGATCGATTGCAGACACTCGTACTTTAGGAAATTTAATACCATGAAAATCCTTCTTGGGTTACTGTAGGTCATACTGTCAAAACGCACGATTTTCCAATTTTGTCGTGTTTCGCCGCCCACTGCAGTTCTTTGCCGCTAAACACGTTGACTGCGATGGGTTAAATTGAAGTGCAATATTCAACTCAAATTTGAAGTCAAAAGTGGTTAGCAATTCTATAAATACCAAACATTAAGTGGGTTCAATAAATCCCATTAATTTTAAAAGATAGTTAAAATTTTGCAAACGGCCCATAGATGCAGGAAGAACTTAAAAATAACCCATCGATGGGTTGTATCGCAAGCAAGGTGTTAATAGAGTTAACTGAGCAATTTATTTCTGTGGCACGCGTAGCTTAGGTTCTTGAAAACTGAGGGAAAAGCAGGCCTAACGTCTATTTCCCCGCATCAATGTTACTGCACCGAACTTCTGCAGTGCTGACACGATTTTCAAAAAGTGCAAATATGCTTATAAAAGTGGGCGCCCGAGTCGCAAACCTTCGCTCAGATGATCGAGTTGTTGATGGAATTGACCCTGAATTATGAAAATGACATTCACACAATGCTCTAGAAGTGAATGTTTCAAATAATGAAAGGACAATGTCAATTATCAAATTATCGATTACTGCGTAGAGTTTAAGGTTTGAAATGAAGGATTTGAACCATTCGTGGGGGAAATCTCTCATGCCTTAGTAGCAAATCTTTTAAAAAAAACTTTGGCGCGATTCAGTTAGAAGGTTTAGGAAAATAGCGAATGCTAGATTTCCCTCACTTATAAATGAAATCAGGAATTGTTGACTAAGAGCTAATCTAATGGTTGATTTCTGGAAAAGAAAACCAAGTTTTTGTCATAGAGGTGCGAAGCATGCTTACGCTCAGAGTTCACTTTACATTAAAAATATTTTTCAATCTTCTTTCTAATGATCAGCAATGTCGAAATTGGTCTATAGTCGTTGACGCAAGTCTTACCGTTCTCGAAGACGGAAGTTACTCGAACGCGTTTTATTCAGCTAGGAAAGAAGACAGAAGATAATTGGATGTTTAATAACATCCGCAAAAGCAGACGAAATTCGAGGTTGGGTTAGATAAGTCAACTTAAGCCTTTTTCAACAAAGGTGCTCGGAAAATAGGAAGGAGAAAGGTTCTACTTCGCTTAAAGCTTAGGGAACGGGGAATCTATGAACACTGGAGCTCCCACACAAAACCTCTGGCGAATTAAAAGAACAAGTTTAGTCAGCCTTTTTGAAATTTGTCGATTCTTCCGTTTCAACGATAAACTTCTTACCATGATGTAGGCATCCTTGATACATGATTATAGTTGTGCATCATGTGCCTTTGAGTAGGGCTCGTCAGGCCATGGTTAGCCCCAATAATCATCTGCCGTAGAATCAACGGCTATTGCAAGAATCTGCTGCGGGCTTAGATTCGTGGTCAGATAAGTATTACTTTTCATTTTTTACTTTTTGGGTCTTTCGTGGGATTTCGCCCTCGTAGGATTGCAGAACATTGTGTCAGGTGTTATTGTATTTGAAATGTTGTAGCAACTCCTTCACTTCCAGCTGTACGGAACCATTAACAACACTGATTTTAAGGTCTTGGGTAGGGCAAAATTTCTAATGATTCAAGAATTTTACAGCCTCTTCATTCATAGGACGAAACCAATTCTGCACAGTCATCTTATAGTTCATTTGAGTTGTCTATAGCTAATGAACAGTTTCCTTCACTTTAATTATTTATACGTTATTGTGTGAACGGGAGAAGGGAGTTTCTAATCGTAGTCCATTCCATTGTTTTACAGATGACTTTCTTTCCATATTTTTCAAGTGATGATGAGCGAACGCTCAAAGTTTCTCTTTTTAAAAGCAAATGTTCTATACGATAATCCTTATATTCTCAGTTATACATGAAAATATTGCACCGCCGTTTCGAACGCATTCGAATATGTTTTTTAAACATTCTATCATGATTTGGGCTGCAACACAGATACACGATTCGAATAAGGTATTTTATTGCCCCCTTCACAGCTAGAGTAGAGGGCACGGGTATACCCCAACCTAGCGTGTCGGTTGCTTGCTTGACCGGTCTCTCGGCCCATGGCCACACCCAGTCAATTCGCTACCTCAGATCTTCATGTTAATTTCAAAATTTTATTTTTTATCGTCTCTTTAAATCTTTATTTTATACTTTTATTTACATGATGAATTTCCTCAGAACCTTATATTTACAATGCTCAATAACATTAACTATTTGCAGAGTGTTTTTTTTTGCGCGGACAAATTTCAACCATTGGTGAAAAAACGTAAAATGAATCGATTTTCCCGAATGATAAAATGCCAAAACTCAATAGTTTTCGAGTTATAAGGACAAAGAAACTTTAAAATTTAAAGTAGGATACTACGTGCGTGCCAATGTTAGCTCTAGTCTTGATAGTTCTGACCCCACCAATGCAGGTTGTTGTAAGTTTTTTTTATAAAAACTGCAAGCATTTTACGGTTAGGAAAAATATTTGCAGTGTCAGGCTATTAAGCATTAAGTAATGTTTGTACTTTATTGGAACACACTAGTTGGATGTTTGAGTTTGATTTAGTTAGTTGACAAACCCTTGCACTGTGAACATGCAGGGCTTAACGAATGCTAAGATGGCCGATATGCATATGATCTACGGAGCTGCAAACGAAATTGGTAGGCTCGCGTCACGCATGTACAGTGAACGATTTCCTGGTCATGATATGCCCCACCACAGTTCTTTACTAATTTGCCTATGGGATTGCGCAACACCGGTTCTTTCACTGTGAACAGAATGAATTTTGGGCGGCGTAATCACTCAGCAGAAGAGGGAATAGTGGAACATTTTCAGCAAAATCCTCGTGAGAGCACTCGTTCGGCTGCTCAACTTCTAGGCATGCGTGATCATACTACTGATACTAGGCATGCGTGATCATACTGCCACTACGTCGACAGAGGATGCATCTGAATCATTTCCAGAGTGCAAAGACTGCTGCCACAAGATTTTGGACCACGCCTACAATTTTCAGAGTGTTTCATGAAGCAGCAAGCAATGGATCTCAACTTCTCCAAGCTCATTCTGTTCACTGATGAAACATATTTTATTCGCGATGGTGCTTTTAACACCCACAATAATCATTATTGGGCTCAGAATAATCCTCATGTTATTCATCCAAATAGTCATCAACATCGATTCAGTGTAAATGTGTGGGCAGGAATCGTGGCAGCAATTTAATTGGCCCGCACCAACTGCCTTCTCCTCTCACAGGACCTGTTGACACCATTGTTCTACGCGATGTTTTGCCTGGATCATAGGAGGACGTTCCACTTGCGACACGCAGGCGAATGTGGTTCCAGCATGACAGGGTGCCTGCACATTACTTCGGTGAAGCTTACGAGTTCTTAATTCGACAATTTCCAAAGCGATGGATAGGCAGAGGTGGTCCAGTAAGATGGCCAGTGCGGTCACTAAACATGTCGCCATTGGACTTTTTCTTGTGGGGCACCACGAAGGACCGAGTGTACGCCACTCCAGTTGAATCAGAAGAGGATCCCGTTGGTCGCATTGTAGACTCTGCTGGCATTATTACTGAAATGCCTGACGTCTCTGAAAACGTATGGCGCTCACTTGATGATAGATGTTCTAAGTGCGTCGAGGATATTGGAGGGCATTTTCGATCCCTTCTGTAATACCGACCGGAATGAAATGACCGTTTGGGGGCGGGGCATGAAACGTCATCCACGTGCCAAATTGCCACTGCCTTTTTTCTACGAAAAACTGGTGCACGTTATGAACGATTTCCTTTGCTTGGCTTTGTAAGTGACGTGATTCCGTCCTGTGTGCTTCTTTTCCTGCCAGCCATTCTGACTTGGTGAGGTATTCAACAGAACAGGTGTACAGCATATCACGACCGGAAGGCATCTGGCACCGGATGGCACCCACGTGACACGAATAAGATGTGGCAACAAGGTATGAATTTATAGAAAAGCTGTGCCAAACTTTCCGAGAGTGCAGGCATTATAAATGTAATATACATATATTGCATATTGCGTGTAAGAATATTTTAATAAATACATTTTGATAATAGAAGTCACCTATTTTCTGCTTAAATCATAGTTTTTGTCTCATATTTTCGATGGGTAGAGGTTTGTGATTTGGCAACCGTGCATTTCTGGGAACCGCCCCAAACGGTCATTTCATTCTGGTCAGACTATAGTTTGTTTAATAGAAGTTGAACATTAATAATTTAAGGTTTGTTATTAATATCCTACAGTACCTCTGTCGAAAAGATTCTTACTAATCTTGAAAATGAGGCTTCTATTAAGTTAATGAAATAACTTCTCAAGTTTATCATTGATGGCTTGGTGTTATTTTCCTAACGCACATTGAAATTGTAGATATTTTCCGTAACTGTAAAAGGCTTGGTATTATTTAAGAATAACAAAAAATTGCTTTAGTGGGGTCGGAACTATCAAGACAAGAGCTAACATTGGCGCGCCCGTAGTATCCTACTTTGTGTTTTAAAGTTTCTTTAAGTCCTAACTTGAAAACTAAGGATTTCTGGGCAGTTTATCATTTGTGAAAGTCGATTTATTTTGAGGTTTTCTACGTATGGGTGAAATTTGTCCGCACATATAGAAACACCCTGTATACACTGTCCTAAATAGATTATTTTGGTATTTTGCAGAACATAATCAAGCACCTTTATTTATTCTGCTATTATTCGCTTACAGATTTGGCTTCCATTTTATTCACAGGATTGAAATTCATTCTAATATCTTAACACGATAATGAATCATAGAAAGGATGCGCACTTGAATAGTTCTTTCAAAGAAAAATTTTCACGGATGTGCCTTACTTAACTTATTTATCCTATTATAATTCCAATTCTACAATTGCAGTAAAGTGTTGCTGATGTAATTAACCTTTAATCTTAAAATGAGCTATTATCGCTGTTACTTAAAGCTCCCTTCTCAAAAAATGAATTGAATTTCGCACTGACGTCTACTCTTGGTTAGAAATTTCCATGGAGAGTAACGCGAGATTCTATCACGTGACCACTTCGAGCGTGTTTTTCCCTCAGAAAGCGCGTAAAGCGTTCTCTTACATAGAGCCAAGAGGCAAGCCATGAAATCAACAGGTCCTTGCTCTGGCGAGTAGCACTAAAATCCTGTTGGGTTTGTGTAGCAGAACCTTCCTTGTGTTACCAAGTTAGCACTTGGTCCGTTCTGCTGTCAGTTACGCTGCATTGGCAATACATTATTAACGCTCCCCAAAAATTTAACTACCTGCGATAGCAACTACGTAGTCTCTCAATCCTCGTCGTGTCATCGCCTCTAAAAACCGTAGACCCTGTGGTGAATATTAAGCCTCGTGATCGACTTACTGGTGAACGATAGGTTTAATAAAAAACGCTAATTTTGATGAAGGGAACCCATTTCCTTGTACAAAATACTACCCTTGTTGGATTATTTTAGTTTTCATTAAACATTACAAATGCCATTTTTGACGGATTGTGTATGCTTATTCTTCAAAAATTGGGCATCTTGAAATTAGAAATGGCGATAGAGATTTTAGTTCTTACCTTTCTTTTGAGAAGCTCATAGAACGAATGAAATCGCTATCTTCATATATTAATATGTTGTCTAATTTTGTATTCTAGGAAAAGTAAAATTTAGAGCTCGAAAAGATATTGATTTTGTCTATGTATGTATCCACTAGTGCGTGAGAAGTTAACTATTGTCAAACTCGTTAGAAAAGTAAGTTACTCTTTCCAGTTAACATGAAGTTGTTCCGAAAAGAGGAAGGCCCCACTTAGTATGAAGTTGAAGAAACGGGCAATCTATGCACAATTTATATAACCACCTAAGAGCCAGTGCGTGTGGAAACAGTTAGTAATGAAAGAAGCGTATGAAAAAATAAAAGGTGAAAGCGTAAGTAAACGGTGATGAGAAAAAAAAGCAGTGAACCCAAAAAAGATGATCCATAACAAAACAAAATACCTATTCTATTTCAACAAAAGGAAACCCCACCAAACCTTCAGCTAGAGGCCTCCCATTTTGTCCCTGGGAGCGCTTATTCCCATAGATAAAACAGTTGTATCCTCTTGAGGCAATTGCCAACATTATTTCGACGTAGAATTCAATGGCCCAGACCATACCAGAGCCATCACATCAGTCCACACCTGAAGCTCAGGACGTTGGCTACTTTAAGAAGAACGCACCCGACACGTGCCATCCTTAATTCATGAACTGGAGAACCAAGTTCTCAAAATACTAGCAAAAAACGCTCGTTTTTAGTTACGCTAAGACTTCTTTCATCAGAGTATTTAACGACCATCGTAAGCAAAGCTCCGTAGCGCTACTAATTCGACTGAACGTAGTTGCTCTTTAGCGTAGACGTGCTGTGCCATATATGCAGATTTTATGAAGAAACTTTGTCGCTTCGTACTCTATTGGCTATTCTTACCCGACCTTTTTTGTCGAAGAAGATTTTAATAGAACAAGCTTTTTTGCTTACTCAGACCCGTCTATTTATACGGAACCCTCAAGCAAAATCCAGTCTATTTTTAGAGCCAGTAACAACAGGAATTCATCTTTCCGATCGGACTCTACCGTGCTTGAACGTTCCAGAGCGCACGACCTTCATGGTTTACATTAACTGATACATTTTTCACATTAGTACAAAATGAGAGGACAGTTAAAATTGTAGAACGTAAAGTGATTTGATTACCTCCTATGGAGTCACCAGAGGCCTTGCACTGAACATTCCTATGGAGTCACCTATGGACTTCCTCCTATGGACTTCCTCCTATGGACTTCCTCCTATGGACTTCCTCCTATGGACTTCCT
>JACJUY010000816.1:51240-70654 GCA_014220935.1 Platorchestia sp. MABIK
GCCCTCGGCCAGCAGGCCCTCGGCCAGCAGGCCCTCGGCCAGCAGGCCCTCGGCCAGCAGGCCCTCGGCCAGCGGGCCCTCGGCCAGCGGGCCCTCGGCCAGCGGGCCCTCGGCCAGCGGGCCCTCGGCCAGCAGGCCCTCGGCCAGCAGGCCCTCGGCCAGCAGGCCCTCGGCCAGCAGGCCCTCGGCCAGCAGGCTCTCGGCCAGCAGGCTCTCGGCCAGCAGGCTCTCGGCCAGCAGGCTCTCGGTCAGCAGGCTCTCGGCCAGCAGGCTCTCGGCCAGCAGGCTCTCGGCCAGCAGGCTCTCGGCTAACTAGCTCTCGGCTAACTAGCTCTCTGCTAACTGGCTCTCGGCCAACTAGTTCTTCAAGAAACTTAGGACATCAAGCATGCAACTACTTTGGCTCCATATTATATCCCACTGCCTCTGATTTTCCCGGCTTTTCATTCTTCATCATCGCAAAAAAGTTAGCGTCAGTAACATGAAAAGAGCAGTAAATGGTCTCGTGTGTCACAAATAACTTTATTGTTAAACTTTTGGAGCGAAAATATGCTTCTCGAAAGCTTCATCTAAAAAAATACAATTGACAATTCTTCCGAACTTCGACAAATTTATGCTCGCTCAAAGTGACCATCATTAGTTGACGAGGAAGGAATAGAAATGTCCCATAGAACTTGAAAGCTTAATCTTGAAATTGACTTTCATTTTGCCGTTATCATGTTGTAGGGTTCAATAGCTGACAATGTTCTCCATGCCCCTGACCTATGTGAATAATATTTATAACGTGATTTAGTTTGCGACAAAATCAGTCGATTAAAAAACGAAGAAAATTCACCACCAAAACCAGAACAAAATGAAGGAAGATTCTATTGTCTCCATTCCGCAAATTCACCCCCCTGAACGCTGCGCAGAAAATGCCAACTACACAGCTGCCGATGAACAGAGAAATTTGTTTTGAGGAATAATGTAACAATTATAACACTATCAAATCACAATGTTTCCTCAATTTAAAGTCAGAGTTGAAGTCGCACATTCTTAGCAATAATTACTAGATATAAACACAAGTGCTTCCGAATTAGTCGCATGCTCTAGGATTATCATTTGTTCTCATCCTGATAAGCTGTCACGGAAGCCACATGACTTGCTGTCTGACTGTCCCACAATGAGACTAATGTTGACTATTTTAATTCCAAGTTCACACTTGAGCCTCTCTCGCGCCGACGTATGCACGTGTGGTGAATAAATATTATCAATGCCAGCTGTCACTTTCACTTCATCGATCACAAATCTCTAGTATCCACGGCAAGCTCTGGCGAATACCAATATTCAGGCCTAGTGTAAGCAATCGTCCGCAGGGACTAAATATGGTTCTTGAAAATCAGTGACTAACGCACATCATCATTTTTAAACTCTTCCAAAGCAAACGCACAATTTTAATACACCTGAAATCACTGACTTGTTTTTTTTTCAGGAATTTACCTCAGCCACAGAGATTAGGTAATTTTCGCTTACAAATTGGATGCATTGCATCTAGTTCGAGTGCGACCACTAGTGAACAAAATTTTAGCTTCTCGATGGGCTCAGACCGCAACGCTGCTTAAAAAGCGTAAGCATTTCGATCAGAAGTATAGGTGATGACGACAAGCATAAACTACGCACATAATCCATTACAATCAGTTATTGCGAAATCCGGCAGTACCAAAAAGTACTTTTGAGTGTTAATAAAATGTATTTAAATATTTGTAGATGAAAAAACTATGCATGATGCATAAGTGGCGTCCATATACTTTCCAGGTATATCTCTTTTTAAATGATACTATACCATAGTTTTCCAAAATTTTGAAACTTACAACCTAACCAAACCAACCGTTAACAGCCGCGGAAACGCGGGGAACGTGTTAAAGACGTTTCACACGAAAGACATTTTGATCGCTAATGCCTAATTTTCGAGATATAACAGGAATTACGTTCAGGTATAGTCGGTTGCGCAGTCGCCACATTGTTGGAACACGCCCACTTTATTGGCGAAAAGCATCGGTTTGGCGGAGTTAAGCTATTTTAGGTTTATTTAGGTTAGTTTCGATTAGTTTATTCAACTAACCTAACGTTACCTTACCTAACCTCACCCATCGTTACGTCAATACCGAATTACAGCATATTTACGTGTCCGTTCCTTCACTTTCATATCCAACGCTCCTATAACTTCAAAGTTGAATATCTCGAAAATTACGCATCAGCGAGCAAAACGTAATTCGTGTAAAATGTTTTTAAATGTGCTCTTTCAGAGATTCTTCAGCACCAAATTTTCAATTTCTGTGAGCACATTAAACTCTATATCGACTGATAATATTTACCTCGTTTGACAAAATTGCTCTAAAAAGGTCGCGAAAGGGTTGAAACGTTATTCATTTACATTGACACGTAAATGAGTAATTCAGCTAGTGGTTAACATTTGTCCCAATACGTAGTCAACGTGTTAAATCGAGTACCAACGCCGTGAGCTTCTGCTTCGATGCGCAATGCACTTGCACCCATGCGCAATGCACTTGCACCCGAGCTCTTGAGACTCAACTTGTGTGTTACCTGCACACTCGCGGCACTCAACATTGTGCCCTATGAACTTCACGTGAAAAGCAGTCTTAATCCGGGCAGTGCTCTTCCTACTTTGGGGATAGAATATCAGTCATTCCATAAATAATTATTAATGGCAGAAGCTAATTCAAAAATTATCTTTCCTACCTTGGATTCATTGGCGTCGACGGCACTTCTTCAGTCCCAGAGCATGGCGACTCCAAACTAAACTGCAACTAACACGCAATCAGATTCACTTTTCCAGATTATGAATTTGAACGTTTAAGTCATTGAGCCAGCATACTACACTCACAAAATGCTATATCTTATGTTTTAACGCTAATAAACCAGACAATAACATCTGGTACGTTTTTTTACTTTAACAAGAACTGAACGACGGACGAAACTGACGTAACTAACGCTAAGATCCAGAATTATGATGCATTCGAGGGTGTCACATTTGTGAACATGTTCACATCTCACGCGTCAGCTTAGAACTCATGGTCAACATTAAACATTATGCAACTTATGGTAAATAATTTGCGAAGTGGAGGATCCCCCAAAAATGTAATGAAACCATGAAGGAGAGAGATGCGCTAAGCTGAATGGTGGAATTTAGAAAAACTCGAAAATGATCTGTTCATTATAATGATTTCTAGATGCGGTAATGAGCTATTATCGGGAAGGTTTACACACATTTCCTCTCAAACTAGTACGCTATAACAGTTTTAATAAATTCTTGAGCTCTAGCTTGTTGTTTTCTTTAATGCGTTGGCTTATGTAATACATTTTTGATCATTCATGTTAGTTTTAACTCTTAAATGCTCCTGTAACGTATTTGTTCGTCCGAGGTGTTTGCAATGTTTTATTAAGTCAATCCAGCAGTTGAATAGTCAAGTATTTGTTGTCATCTGGGTAAAAATAAATTATATTCACCTTTGTTATTAGTGTCAGAAAAAATCTTTAACGATAAAGATTTGTTGAGAATTTTCACCGAAGCAATGCGCAAATCACTGAACATTAATTAGTGCACGTGTCGTTGATCATTTCCCATTTCCTAGAATGTTTTTATCATTGCATTGCGTGTATTGTTGTAAATAAGTTACGCGGCCAACAATGGGCAAAATTTGTTATTTCCCTGCTCCTACCAGTCGTTGGGAAATTACCATCAGACAAATAAAAGCAAGATCTGTCGGCGCTGAATTAAATGAAGAGAAAGAAGGAAGGTGTCCTACATACAGTCTCTAACTCAATAAAAATATACATGACCTTTGACTGAGGCAAATGAGTATTGAAAATTTAGTTGAAGCTGCATTATTTGGTAAGCAAATTGAATCTCAGGAAGTGATGCCTGCAGACGATGTTTACGCGACGATGACAGTCCTTGAGTGAAGTGTTAGATCCTTTCACCTTGCAAGCATAACCAGGCCAAGTTATTAAAAGAGTCCGGGGATTTTCTTGATGGTCACCATCGAGTGAGGAAATTAAAGTCATTTTTTAGATGTGAGCTTCTTTCAATAATTTACAACATAGTTGTTTTCCTAATAAATTTGATGATCATTTGTATATCGAATTCACTCGAATAATTTTAAATGAGTTTTCAAAGAATTGTTAACGCCAGAAATTTTCTATTTCATGGTGAACGTGGTTGCTCAACGTGGTACATGATTGCTTAACCAGCGTGTTGAACATTTTCACAAAAATATTAAAGTGGTCATTTGACAAAAATGTTTGGGACTCTATCAAAAATTTCTCAAAAATGTGTATGCTGATAAGATAATGTTTTTTTTTAAATGTGAAACTAAATAAAAAGCATGACATATGAAAATTTACTATTTACCACAAGTACATGCTCGCTACTACCTTTGCTACACACGAATGAACTCTATGTAAAACCAGCAGTATTATCACCATCGTTCGTCAAATGAGCGACGAGGCTCCATGGCGTCCGACCAAGTGAGGAACCAACTCGAAATAAAACATTGAAAATATCTTAGCAAATATTGTTCTAACTTTTATAAGAGAGTGAATGAAACAGGATCAAAAAGAGGGATTCAAAATCAAAAATTAAATCTACGTATTTATTTAATGTCCTTTTCATGTCGGAAGACAGAGTTTTGCCGGTAAACTCGTACACAGAAACAAAAATTTTTGTCCTGTACGTATGCCATGGCGAGGAATAAAATTCATTTCGTTAATTTTGTTTCACTTTCGTAAATAATATAATTTAAATTTATTTACCATTTCGTTAGTAATTTGAGACCACATGAAATACAAGCACACTTTGAGATGTTAAATAAGTGGGTGAGCAGAAACTTTTACGTGAGAGAAAACGATGAATTTGACACGAATTCTGCGAGTTTTAAGAATTAAAGCCATTGATACTGTGGTCCAGAAGCCCGCTGTCAACTGCAGAGAACGTTGCTCCCGACGCCAGATGATGCAAGAATAACCTGCAATTGCACCCGATTGCAGTTCGAGCTTCCTCAAATTGGTCTAGAACCATCTACGATTTTATGTGATGCTGCAGGCCCAATAGAACTCATGTGTTTCGAGTCAAGGAATGTTGATGAGAGATCCTTGACTTTGCCTTCAAAGCGGGACTCGTTTTCACCAAACAAGTTCCACAATTTGCACGTGGCGCAGTTTATCGCTCCATGTGGTTCCTCGTTTTTCCGCTTTGACGTCATCACAGAGGGGGTAGACTGCAGTGGAACCACATCAAGGTAAAGCGAAATATCAATTCCTGACTGCAGTGAGGCCTACCTCACAGCCATTCGATGTCTCCGCAGCTCAATGCACTTACGGCCAGTGGCACGCCCAGAATTGGCCCATGGATACTGGCTGTTCTGGCAACGAACATCTTTGAGGTATTCATATTATGATGTTAACTGTCGAAAAATGTTTATATTTTGTATTTTGTGAAGCTATTTATACTGTAAATAGCAACCACTCCTAGTCAAGGAGATCTCCGTATTTTAGAATCCCTTTTGATGTCAAAGACGAACTAGTTTTAAACGAAACCTAATTTTGCTTCCCATGGCAGATACTGTAATTAAAATCATAATAGCTTTGTTTTTCTTTATCTGTACGTCATGTATGTTTTTGTGTCCAAGATGCCAAAGACGACCGTTGAGGTCGAAGATTTAAATTTTAAACCTCGTTTCAAACTTACTTAGTTTGATTGAAACGTATCAGTGAAATATGAAACTCTTTAATCGAAACGTATAAGTGAAATATGAAACTCTTTAATCGAAACGTATAAGTGAAATATGAAACTCTTTAATCGAAACGTATCAGTGAAATATGAAACTCTTTAATCGAAACGTATAAGTGAAATATGAAACTCTTTAATCGAAACGTATAAGTGAAATATGAAACTCTTTAAAAGTATTCGTCCCTGCAATTTCATTTGTTTTGATGCTGCTAACTAATTCGAGGAATTAGATGCTTGAATTTCTAGTGTGTAATTCATCAATCGATGAGTCGTAGTCATCCATTTATAAATGTAGTACATTGATTCCTACTAAAAAGTTCATTAATTCATAGAGAGAGCGTCGAACTGAAAGATTTAGAAGGTTTGAAAAATTTGAAAGATTCAGTTACCACAATCATGTACACAGTTACAAATCAGACACAAAAACATACTTAATATCTAAAAATCATCAATATAGGTTATTCACTACTTCCAGTTCATAATTCGTGACATACATACCCATTGTAGTGTATCAGAGATGTGCATATATGAAGCTTAATTATGAGCTACTTCTGTGCGACTGTCCAATTTTTAATAGATTGCCTTTCTTCTCTGTATTCGCCGGACCACGTCACTTGCATACTAATACACGATGTGACTTGTGCATAGCCAGACCAGTCCAGTCTGTTGCCGACCTCAGTTCTCCTGTCACGCGGTTCATACAAGTATACTACCACCCGAGTTTACGAGTGCCATGGCCTAAAAAATTTGCGAGATCCACAAGAAAGTATTTGATGAAAACCTAAAATTAATCGCTAATGAGAATTTGCGCTAATAAGAATTACTTTGTTGTGTGTTGTGTTAGTTAGATCCATCTTCGGTGGAGGATTCGGCAGGAGTTGTTAAGCAACATATGATTAGATGAGTTTGTGCCTCCCTAACCATAGCAGAGGTGTTTCAAAGAGAGGAAAGAAGGAGGAGCCATTTAGAATGGAGTTTAGGGAGCATGGAATCTATGCCCATACAAGATCTCTACTCATGGAAATAGTCAATTGGGAAAAAAGTTTATGAGACGAGATAAAAATTGAAGAAGAAATAAATAGGTGCTGAAAAACAACACAGCAGTGAACCGGAGAAAGATCCACGGTCCGTAACAAAGTCAAAAACTAATTATAATTCAATGAAAGTAAAACCTACCTCCTCTTCAGCTTCGAGACTTCATATTTAACCCCTTCCCGCCCTCTCTGAGGGATAATTACCGTCAATACAATAGTTGGATCATTCTGAGCAGTTTACAAGTACAATCACAAATTCAAGCTATCCTAAATTGGGAATTCGCTTCGAAACATCGAGATGAATCAATTTCTATTATTGATTTATGAAGACCTTCAACAAAGTCTAAATTTACCTTCACTAACTAATTAGTCTTGTCTAATTTACCTTTAAAATAGTTTCAATTTACGTCCACAAAAAAAAACAAAGATTATGAGGGTATAATTTAAGAAGAGGCGACCTATGAAATTTCTCAGAACCTGCCTTATTGCACTCACACAAAACCGAAGAACCGCCCGTAAGCTCGTGCAACCTGCCCTGTTCTATTAAGATGAGGGCGGGTCAGGCAGCTACTCGCTTGTGCGTCACAGCGCTGGACTCACCAAAAACCAGTCTGTTACCGACTTTTGCTAACCTGTTTTGTACCTGTCTCTAGGTGCATTGCGTACGCGACTCTTTTAAAATAAATTTCATATGTGATCGCAGCATTTTTAAAACTTTAATTGAGATACTAAAAATGGGTTTCCAATCAGTTAAATCACAAAGAACAGAGTAAAATACAAGCTCACTGACGAGGAGAGGTTTTGCTAGAACTCATCTCTGTTTTCTATCATGAGTTACCGGGACAACTAGCGTGCCCTGGTAAAGTACCGAGAACGAACGAAGGACCTTCTCATCTAAAGTGCATGGCTCTGCCGTCGCGTCAGGGAGAAAACACACGTTTACCGGCAAAAATGATCCTACTTTTAGGCGTTAGAATTTTAGGCTTTTCTCCTATTTTTTCAAATAAACGATACTTGAGAACTCTTATATGTCTTAAAATCGTATGCTTTTATATTCTTGTAAAGGTAACCCGATCTTCTAAAATGCTGCGTTTTCTATTTGGAGCTTTAATCCATTCATTAAAACTGTTGTCAAATGAACGATTCAAATGCGATTCTTATTTTTTATGATTCGGACATTTTTATGGTAAAATAAATTTCGAATGATTTTTGATCAACCTTGATAAATCGCTATTCTTACGACGATTTATGCAATATCTCTCGTGTAGTGTTCAGATATTCATTATACAAGGTGCGACTGCATGGAGAAGGAGAAACCAAGCAAGTCACCAACAAACTACGCATTATCATAGTGAGCAATAAGTAATGTCTCAAAGTACCAGTTCATGAATGCAGAGCAGCGAATTATGTGGCGGTGGTACGAACCTAATCTTCTCACATTATTTTCAGTGTAAGAATAATCGAGCCAGATTGACAAAACACCTATAAATACCGAATATGTATAATACAAGACAAATACAAGACAGCAATTATTATTTGAATAACTGGAAAGTGTCTGAAGCAGTTTCCCTGTTCCCAGTTAGTCCCATGAGCGCCACAGATGTATCTCACGAGCGTTTAGAACAAGTGTATTAACATAATGAGAAACATGGACTATAAAAGCAGTGCGCTCGCCCCTCACCTCCTCACACCGTGCCCTGCATTGGTGAGTACAGCATGGGAGCTACTGAAACGAGCTCGTAAAATCAAATGCAAGACTTCCATAATTGTCTAATATCATGTTCAAGTTTTGGATAACAAAACGCTCACGTTAGAAATGTTTCTTTTGGCTGGCTCGTTTTTGCATCTGCAGAAACGGTCTTAGAGTTTTTATTCAAATTTTGTTCAAAACACTTGAGTATACTTACTCTAAAAATATAAGATTAGGACCGTAGTATGGATACACGATTCGACTTTATACTCGTGTTTGTTGCAGCAGAAATTTCATTCATCGATACCTTCATTTCCCAGTTGCATTGTTGGGAAATTGGTTGGTCTCTCCATCCTTAGTCACGCTCTGTGAAGAGGATAACTGAACTCTCGATGATAACTCCTAATATCTGTTTTTGCCTGCAATTTATTTATACTGACCAGCAAACACGGCCCGTCATAAATTAAGGCATTCGATATCGTTCGATAAAGTACTGAAATCATTTGATGAAACTAGTAGCTACAATATAATGTTCATTTCCTATCATGTTTCCCCGATTGCAGTGAATGCAGACTTCGGAAAATATTTGACCCTAATAATACTCGTAGTTAAAATGTTAAATTTATGCTCGAGAGCTTGCGAAACCAACATCACAGATACCCTGTCGAAACATTTTCCTTTACTATTGACGAAAGATTCAATTGAAACTGGGGAACACATTATAATTGTATGTGAACATAAACGACGGCATGTAGACATATTTACGATAAAATGCATTCACAAGTTTTCTTAAGGCAACAATGAAGAAATCGGTAAAGGATATAGGAATCTTTCAAACACTTCTTGCAAAAACCGCATTCGCGAATCAATTATAGCTTCTTTTTTAAAAAAGTTGCGTTCCTATTTTGCAGCTCGAGAACACTATATTTAAATTTCTATATCACGCACGCATCTGAATGGTTGACGTTGAGAAAATTGGAAAAGAAGTGAAGCTTCTGTCACAGACAAGACATTCACATGCAACATTTGTTCAAGATATCAAAGAACTAAAATTTTTCCGACGCAGAAATAGGGGAATCAAGAGAAAAAATGACAATCAGAATTCAATGCAATAAAAAACGACTTCTAAAATCTCAGTAATGTTCAAATGATGCTAAAAATGTTCAACATATGAGTTTGGCCCTAATACATTGATATCATTTACTTACAAATACTTGAAAACATTTTCCCAAATATTCTATGTTGTTGATTTTCAAATTTTTCAAGTTTCCGAAATTGTTGGAGATCACAGCGTGTTGGAACTCTTATAAAGTCATTAATCCTTTTTGCTACAACAAATTAAACAAATTCCACAACATTTCAAGCTTGAAGATTTCAAAAAATATTTTAAATCGTTAACCGCCATGGGTTAAATTAAAGTTCAACATTCAACTCAAATTCAAAGTAAATTGTATGATGGCAAACAATTTTGACGATAGCAAATATTAACTGGATCATGCCTACATTTAGCTTTGATCAATGAAAATTGAGTTTATGACAACTGGTCGGTCAGCAGCATTATGAAAATTCCCTCAGTGGCCACCAGTGGCTTACACTGCGTTGAATGTGCTGTCACATTTCAAGACAAGAAAACACTTTATTAATAATTTGAGACATTTTTAGAGCACGCGCCTGAAGAAGTCAGGACAGTAGACAAGATACATGCTGAAAATATAAATTAAAATACAACATTGATGTCAGGTAGTTTCTTAACAATTGAAGGGGTATTCCTGGGAAATAATTTTAGAGGATAAAAATCAGATTTTTGAGACACTCTGAATTCTAACAATTTTTGTTGAGCGATGAGTGAGCACATTTGTAATTTTGCTCATACCAAACTTGCCACAAGAAAGGCTGGTTAATTTCCAAAGCAATCTGATTTCATTTGGGAAAAGGTATGCCAAACGTGATTATTTTATCTATCTGAAAGACATATATCAGAAGCATTTCAAATCAGCAGATTTTCGAACGTGATTTACTTCTACCTATTTCGGGACCAGTTAAGGTAACACTTATAATAATAAACAAGACATTAAAAACAAACTGCTCGGATCAAATTTCAATATCTATAATAACTCGAAATCATTGATTATATGATTAATTACTTTATGACAGTGCAATGAACTGCACAAAACCAGTCGACCTCGTTCCCTTACCATTGGGTGACTAAGCTGCAGCCTCACTGGAGTTACATCGGCGCGTTCCTACATCACACCTCACAAGCGCAAGTGCATTCTAGAGTACTGCAGTAAGTACATACATATACCGGGCCTCTCCTCCCTATGGGAGGGTAGCCGATAGCAGGCCACAAACAACACCCTTAGTCACTAGGATGCGAGAGAGGCAGCACTGGCCGCACCAGAACTGCCAGGATCAGCAGCAGCCCAGCACAACCACCTTCCACAGTCAGGCCCGACAGCCATAGCTGGTTTACCCCGACCGCTTCATTGAGTGCAGTCCCTCCCCCCGCACAGGACAGGTCAACCCCATCACACGCGGGCAAGCTCCCAGTACCGCGTCAAAAATAACATTACCTTCTTATCCACTGCCCCCACTCACTTCTGTCCGCAGTCATCCCTCTCGCCACATCCACAGTCAGACCCCTTTCATACAAAGCACTCTTCACCCCATCCATCCAACACATCCGTGGTCTACCTCGCACTCTAATACCACTCACTTCCGACGTATAAATCTTTTTCACCAGCCGCTCAACATTCATTCTTTCAACATGCCCAAACCATCCAAGCACTCTTTCATCCACTTGCCTGCTCAGCTTTTTGATAACTTCCGTCTGCCCCCTAACCAACTCATTCCTGATCCTATCTCTTCTTGTCACTCCATACATGCTCCTCAAACACTTCATCTCAAACACATCCATCCTCCTCCTCTCAGCTACTCTCAAACCCCACGACTCTGCTCCATACAACAAAACTGGCACAATCAAACTTTCATACAGTCCCCTCTTAGCATTCATACTCAAACTCCTGCATTCAAAAACTTTCCTCATTGCACCCAATGTCTTACAGCCTTCACTCACTCGATGTCTCACTTCTACTTCCATACTATCCTTAACAGCCACATCCGACCCGAGGTACCTAAAATGCTCTACCTCTTCTAACACTTCACCATTCATCCTCACATCCAAAGTACCAAACACTCCACCTCTTGAACATCTCATCACCTTACTTTTATTCACATTTATCCTCAGTTTATGCCTTTCGCACACTCTACCAAACTCTGCAACCAGTCTCCTCAGTTTTTCCTCTGAATCAGCCACAAGCGCCGTATCATCTGCAAACAACAGCTGACACACTTCCCAATACACACCATTTCGTCCCATTGCAGATATCCCAATGTAAACAAGATACATGCTCAAATTATAAATTAAAATACAATTAAAATAGAATGCACTTGCGCTTGTGAGGTGTGATGTAGGAACAACGCGCCGATGTAACTCCAGTGAGGCTGCAGCTTAGTCACCAAATGGTAAGGGAACGAGGTCGACTGGTTTTGTGCAGTTCATTGCACTGTCATAAAGTAATTAATCATATAATCAATGATTTCGAGTTGTTATAGATATTGAAATTTGATTCGAACAGTTTGTTTTTAACGTCTTGTTTATTATTATAAGTGTTACCTTAACTGGTCCCGAAATAGGTAGAAGTAAATCACGTTCGAAAATCTTCTGATTACATTGCAGTAAGTACAGGACATTTAAAGTGAAATACCTAATTTTGTTCTATAGTTGACTTTTTCATTTACGGTAATTCTTGAAAATCAAGAAACCACGAAAATCGAATGTACCAGTGCGCTAATACTCGCTGAATGTGAATGCACCATGGGGCCAGTTATAATTGCTGCACACCTGGCGATATCAGAGCTGCAGTTCTACAATTAGTTCATCTCTGATATCCAATCAGGATCTGCATTCTTTTATGAAATGGTCGAACAAAGAAAAACTAGGTTCCTCCACAAAAACTTTTCCCGAACCAAAAACCTGGCACAAACCAAAACCTGGTGTAAACCGGAGTATAAAAAATGCAGAATCAACCACATGTATTCTATTCGAATCAGTAGCCATGGAAGAATTCATTGACTTGGAGGTGACTTGAATCAGCTTGATGTTACTTTCAACTCTGCGGTAAAGGAAAGAATTACAGCTCTTTATTTAAAAAATTTGATAGTTTATATTTTTCAGTTATTGACTTCGTAAGAGTATTGGGTAGGTTTTAAGAGTTTTCAAAGAATTGTTTAAAGGCAAAGTTTCTTAATGCAATGCGATGTGAATACCCATAAAAAATAAATAAACGAAAACGAATAAGAATATCTACGTGAATGAGATTCGCCTGGACTTTGTTTTAGTAAAGCATCAGCAAAATGGCAAAATTTCAGAATTAATAATGTTTATTTATAAATTTCCTCACTCAACTGTAGCATTTGTGCGTGATTATTAAAACTCTACACACTTTCATTAACTTTTTAATTGGTTTTAAGTTTCATTTTTCTGGAATAGAGGTAAAGGAAAACTATAGAAAACCTTCAAGTCTATGTGTGATACGAAAAGAATTACATAGATCCCATTTCTTACAGGCTGAGATCAATTATGGAGTTATAACTGAATAAAAAACACAGCACAAATTTTGCGACAGCATTCCTTAGAAAATACTTCGAACTCTAATGTAGCACAGAAGTTCATCTTTCGAGAGAAGTAATTTAGCGAAGTACGTTCGAATGGTTGCCTGATGATCCGAGTGTTGTGCAAATTCTTCTAATTCAATTTACAGTTATGAAAATAATGATGTTACCTAAATAAGATCGTATGAGCGGCTGTGTAGAAGCAATGCAGCGAAGAATTGGTGTCGAAAATAGTTTATCAAAATAGCGAAGATCCGAATTTAATAATTTATTACTTAACTTATGCCAAGGAACGCTAGAAGAAGTTCGTAGCTTATTCATGCCCTGAAACTCAAATCAAATGTCTATTGCAGCGTTGGCACCAGCGTTTCTGTACATGCGTTGCGTATTTCTATATACTGCTACGTTGATAGTTTGCTAGTTAAAATCTATTTTGGATTATTACCTCAAATAACTCAACTCCTCTATGCCAAAGGAACGCAAAACTTGATATGAAGGAAAATGAGTAGACAATGCATTGGGAAATAAGGGTTATTCCTTACTCCCTTGTTTACTGCATACCACGACCATTAAAATTCGATGAGGACTCTTACAACTAACATATCCGTATAGGTCCATGAGAGATGCAATACTAATCCTCCGCAAGATTTTTTCAGATCTCAGTTATTAGTGAACTCCGTCGACTCTTCCAAAGCAGCTCAACATGAGAATTCTATTGGTAAGTCCATAACATTGAAAGATATTGCCTTTTTGATCAAAGCGATGGTAAGAATTGCCAGTTGTGGTGTAAAAAAATGATGATATACTCGTTGAGAACAAATGAGGGTTACTGTTTCTGACCACTGTGTGTACATTGCAATGCACGTCTCAAAAAAGGATCGTTGTGCAGGGTGTATAAGCCGAAAAACTAACGAAGATGTTTGAAAAAACTCGCGCTGCTTGGATGAAATGATGAAATTAATGAAAATGTTTTAACGAATATGAATTGTCAACCTTCTATCAACCATGTGGAAATTGATGCTCTATTTCAAAAATAGTCCTAACATATTTTATTTTTACTCGTGTTTTCACTTTAATGATTTTTTTTAATTGACAGCCGAGAACCAGTTGCTTTCTTATTTTGATGCCTGTGACAACCTGATGCCAGTGCAAGTCTAATGGTAATGATCGTAATGACGCTAATATGATTAAATAGTTTGGACATTGAAAGGCTAAACATGTCGAACATATTTAACGTCAGCGAATATTCTGTAAAAATCAACAAAATGAGAAATGTTCATTGATATTTCGTTAATAATTCTCTATTTATTTGACAGATGGTGTATGATTGGTTGGTTGGTTTACAATCTCAACTGTTATGTTAATTTGTTGCCTGTCAAAACACTGTTGATATGCAACTGAGCTCGAGTTAGCATGATATCGAGTCTGTTGGATAAATATCTCTAATTTCAAACCAAATAAAGAGGATGTGCAGCACAGAGTGCGACAAGTATTGCTTTCTCCGTATGAGAGAAAGTCGGTCAGTGAATGCAGAAAAAAATTGATTTGCCTCGAGAAGTAAATACGCAAAAAGTCGTGGGTTGACACAGGACAAGAATCTATTACGATAGCCAAATCGAATAGCTTCAAGAGGAGGACAATGCTGTTCATTTGGCAGGACCAGAAGGGTGTCGCGTAACATGAGCTTCCGAAACCAGATGAAATAGTGAATACTGTTTGGTACAGTCAACAAGGGATTAATTTGAACTTTGCACTGGTTGAACAGCGTTCATATTAGGCTATAAGTTGATTCTTCATCTCACACAGCAGAAGACGCTAGAACAGTGGTTCTTAACCTTGTTGGAAGTACTGAACCCCGCAAGTTCCATACCTGCATTCATCGAACCCTTCGTAGTTGGAAAAATAAAATTGGCTTTTTTCTACAAATTCAAAACAAATGTACATAACTATAAACTGTATTAGTACACAAATGCCGAACATCTGAAACCGACTTACCGAACCCCTGGGGTTCGATCGAACCTAGGTTAAGAACCACTGCGCTAGAAACATCATTTTTGCACATTGCTGGGAACCCTTGCACCGCTCACCGCACTACCACTTGTTTCCATTAATTTCTCGCTCATTTTCTCAGCGTCACTTTGACAAGTGCGAAGATGTCGAAAAATGGCTTGCTGACCAAATCACCTCAAAATATTAACGATTTTATTGAGATGCATCCATAATTTGGATGACAGATTAGTGAAATAGCCAAGCCAAGCCATACATGACGCAAGCTTTGACCTTTCTCCTAAATTCGTCACATTTCTTCTATAGTCCGATTATTCTCTTTGAGAAAAATTAAGAAATAATGACCGGCACACTCAGGATGAACGCGCACAATAGATATTAACCTTACTCTCACATGGATACTTGCCATCTATTTTTTTGGAACTCATGAGCATACGAGCTTAATCAAAAACTTGCTGTCACCTTTTTCACACACATGTGCAAAGTTATTTTTGCTCTTTGAGCCGCTCTCTCCTTGTTTTCCATGGGATGGTTTTCTATGAAAGTTTAAACTACAGAATATTTTGAAAACAACGTATAGTATTTGTTAGTATCTACAATCCGAACTAAAAATAGAACAACTTTTCTCAGAAAGAATAGAGTATAACACCTTCAATTAGCAATAATTGAAAATAAACAAAAGCACCAAGGCAAATCTCGTGTCTCAAGCTACAGAAATAGTTGTAGGTACCTTTTTGAAAAATTATTGACTCTTAACTTACTCCCATAGTTTCAACGAGTACAAATACATAGTAAACGAAAGCATCCAGGCAAACATCGTGTCTTGGGCAACACAAAATAATCGTAACAAATTTTTTAAAAAAAATCCCCTTTCATGCAAACTAATTTACCCCCATAGTTTCAGCAAGCACTAATCCAAAATAAACCAAAGCACCAAGACAAACATCGAGTCTCGAGCAACACCAAATAATTGCAGTGAACTTTTTGAAAAATTATTATATTCCTCAAACTAATTTACTCCCATAGTTTTAGCTGTCACTAATCCGAAATAAACCAAAGCATTAATGCAAACACCGTGTCTCGAGCAACGTGATCTCCTTCTCCCAGGTAATGATATTGTTGGTGGCTGTGCTGAGCCTATGCGCAGCTCTCCCCCAGCTCATCACAACCCCACGCAAGTTCCCCGGCCAGCGAAGGTTGGGCGCCACTCGGTACAAGTTCCACACCTTCGGCATGAAAGGCTATACCACAAAACGTAAGTTTACGTCGCGTTTATTAAACGCGTGGATTTCGAATGAGCTGTAGCTGCGTTTAGCTCACTGTAAGCAGCAGAATTTAAAAAACCGTCTTCACTGTTTGAAAACACTTCTATCCATTCTGAGGTATGTAAAAAATACAATTGCACAGTAATACTCTATCTTGCTCGCTGATATCTTTTCTAGAAGAAGGTAGTGAGACCACTGATGTGGTACACATAAATATGTACCTGTATTTATAAGTACCTGCATTCATACGCACCTGTATTTATACGTACAATTTCAGTTGTATAACTACCTTCTTATTGAATAGGTTTTATGAACGATTTACCTAGTGGTACACCCAATGTTTATAGCACTATGTAGTCAACGTGTCAAGGTAGGAATGAAATCAGACGAAGGTCGAACAGGCAGTCCATCACCACGCTGTAGGTCTGGTCAGTTCGGTTAATGAAGTGTTGTTTGAGTTATTGTTAGATTTTGGAGCGTTGAAAGCATCAATCGTGAGTGGATTGCGCTTTCCGTATTGAATAGAGCTCTAACAAAGAATGTTTTTTCTCATATTTATGTGGTGAGTGCATGCAGTGGTCAGCAATAGTACATGGCATCGAGCCTGTGCACAAAAATTGGTCTGAGACTGATTCCGCTGCGAGCAAATGAAAAATCTATTACAGTTAATGAAGCTTACAATGATGTCCGCACTTGGCCTTTTACGCGAGAAGATACACATCAATTTCTTCAACAAATTGCTCTAAGATCCCCTTTGAGACTAACTTCACATTTTATCTCCTGTGTCAGAAACTCCCATGACCTGAATGAAGAAAGTGAACACTCTAATGATTATGCAAAACAGCAGAATGAATTGAATGATTGTTCTAAGTTGACAGCCTTCCCACGTGAAACCTCCAGCAGCATAAACCAATGTTTGCCTTCATATAACAAACCCTCTCCTCCCCTCTCCTCCCGATGTTTGCTCTCATATAACAAACCCTCTTCTCCCTCTGCCACAAGCAATTGCGAAGTGCCTATAAAAAATAGGTTTTCATTGCTATCCAATGCTGATACAGAGGATGAAAAGCCCCTCTCAGACACGAGGATAAATCAACATCCAATTACATACTCGGAAGCAGTGAAATCAACAGGAAGAGAGAAATCGCTGCAAAATTGCAGTCGACAATCGATGGAAAATTCGACATCCAACAACATGCACAATCATCACCAGAAAAATAGAAATGACACGAGCATTTCTCAGTTCCCTGCAGATTCTCATACAAGAAATCACCACTGCTGGCCCATTCAGAGCCAGAAAAACGCAAATTCCCCGCACCTCTCAGAACCTCTTAATGATGTAAAAAGTACGAAAAAAACGTCTCCACCCCAATTTGTGAACGCATGAATTCCACAATGGATGAATTGAAACGATCACGGAAAATAGAGCTGATTCCCACCAAACCGATGGACACTGTCTTTTTCATGCAGTAGCTCATCTACTTACGAAACAACCAGCATCAAAATGGAATTACAATTCCTTAATGACTGCAATCAAAACTGAGAGTAAAGCAAGCAAAAGCACATACGCTAAGTTTGTTGACAAGAACAGTGGAGACATGCAAAACCTCATAGATAATTACATTGACGACAAATATTTTGATCAAGCTGCTGTAGACCTTATACCACTAATCATCTCAAATGTGACAGGCCAAAAACTTCTCATCCTGGATGAACAGGATCATTGTGTTTTGAAAATATTAGTCAATCCCTTTTCAGAGTTATCAAATAATAACCCTCCACTACTGCTCCATCGTAAAAACGATCACTACAGTGCCCATGTCCCACAAGTCTAAAATCAGACTGGAGTTATTTCATTCTGACAGACTGCCGCTGCCCAGCTAAATAGTAGACTTTCTTACATAGCAGATGCTGGACCAAACACCCTGGGTAACGTAGACAAGATCGATGAATCCTCGAAACGATCCCATCGAGATAGTAACTTTGCTACCTTTGAAAAGAGTGCTAATATAAGTAAAATCCAAATAAAGCATATAAATGCTCAAAGCCTAAATGGTAAATTGGATGATATCAGGGTAATGTTGGTCACTGAAGGAATTGATATTTTGTGTGTTTCAGAAACATGGTTTGATTCACGAACCCAAAGTTCATTTTTCAACATCCCTGATTACGTGTTATATCGCTACGATGGCGCAAAAACCAGCTGAGGTAGTGGATCTTGAATTTTTGTGAAAGAAATGTACTCAACATCTTCCCTTCTAGCGAATAAAGATTGCGATGTCATTGAAATGGTTTGATTTGAAGTGCAAATAAATAAACACAAATCCATAATTATTGGCAGCCTTTACAGGCACCCATCGTCTCCCCTAAGTCTGACACTAGATTTCATTGAGGAAACCTTCAAAGAAATCCTTCAGGCAGAAAAGTCATTCTCTGCTTTCGGAGATTTTAATGTTGACTTAACGGACAAAAACAATAAGTTAAGCAAACTGCTGTATAAACTAAGCCTATCACAAATGGTCAAAGAACCGACTAGCATCACTAAAGTCTCTAAACTCTCCTCGATCTGGCAATCACAAATAATCCAACCGCAGTACTTGGTACAGTAATATCACCTTCTATTTCCGATCACCACTCTATAGATTGTGAAATAAATATTGCAAAGAAAAGACAAAAATACCGCTTAATGACTTATCGCTCGAAAAGGCACTATTCAGCGGAACTATTTCAAGAAAAATTACTGTGTAGGTCCACCGAATTCCAGAATGTTATGCAATCTGACGATGTTGACATTCAAGTGTCCATTTTCAACGAGAACTTCAAAGCAGCTCTCGACGAATGCGCACCTTACGTCACCAGAAAAACCAAGCCAAAACGGACTGTTTGGATTACTGACGAAATTAAAGAGATGAGCAGAATAAAGAAAGCCAACTTGCGAGAGTACAAAAACAATAGA
>JACJUY010000816.1:74607-87563 GCA_014220935.1 Platorchestia sp. MABIK
CGTGGCGTCGATGGCGTCATCGCACAACGCGTCGATACTGTACCTGTTGTGCTTCGAGTGAGATAATGTTTTGTGTTCAATATCTTCTTAATTGTGCTCGTTGTATGCTCATTAATAGCTCATGAAATTGAACATATTCCAGGAACATTATTTTATGCATAAACGTAAAATCTGGCTACAACATATACATTTCCCTCGAAAAAATGCAATAAGCAAATAAATGGGAAGTCGAAAAATATTCCTCGATAACACAGCACCGCATAATCAAAAATTAAGAAAATCATTTATGTTTTCGCGGTTCACAGAATAAAATAAATCTTCATCTGTAAAATGCATTCAATTCTTGTCGTGTATATTGAACAACAAATCAAATCTCATGGCACTGTTTAGATGTAGATCTGTGTGATAAAGTAAATTAAAATATGTTCTAACTAATGCTAGAGTTATTTAAATGAATAGCATAGTATTTTATATTTACCTCAAACGACTGACATTGAAAGGCGTTTGTACCTTGGATAATAAAACTGTCTAGTGATGCTAATTTTTTCGTATCCCCTTGAGATGACGCTCCCTGGAAGCAACCTACACCTAACGTAGTGTGGCACCCTCACTTTGTCAGCTTAAAGCATAAGCACCCTTAAGCGTTTTTTGCAACCTTAAAAACAAGAATAATTTAAGAAAATTCATTTATGAGATATTTTATCACGCATGAAAGGTCATAGAATTTGAGGTCTTTGTTCATAAAACTAATTACTTCATAAAAACTTATCATTGCTACAAAACGTTAAAAGAAAAGTGGAAAGAACAGAAACATTTGTTTGACATGTATATCTAACCTGAAAAGCAACACAAAATAATTCTAGAACAATTTTTGAAAAATTATCGCTTCATACGAACTAATTTACTCCCATAATTTGCACATGAAGAGAAGGCTCCTCCATTTCATATTAACCGACGAATCAACAGGCCAGTATACTGAGAGGAGCTCATTTTTAAGGCCATTCATTTTCCAGTCATTTGTCATGACCTGTCTCGTAGGAACTAAATTTTTTTTTCAAAATAGCTGACAAATTTGCACGTGTCACAACACTCAGGAATGTAGTACATGTGAGACATCAGGGAAAGTGCGTTTTACGCGTGCATTGATAAGTCAATAATTATCAACATTAGGAAAAGTAAGTTTTGCTAAATCTGACAAGCATCGGAAAGACAAGAAAAGAGCTCCTAGTTAGAACTATTCGATTTTTCGATGGCCCATATGAGCACCAAACTACCACATTCTATTGCACAACCGAATTATTGTGTGCAGAAATTCTCACTAAGCACCAACACAATGAACTTCTACAACCTCATCTTGTCTACAAGCTACAGGTACGCACAACGCTCAACATAAGGCCTCATAAACTTCACAAAAAGAGCCGCAGTTAACAACATAAATGTGGGAGATCTCTTTACTGCGATCATGTAATATTAATCATTCGGTTAATAATTTTGATGACAGAAACTAATACAATAATTTCATTTGCTACCTTTAATTCATTGACGGCGAAGACATTTCTTCAGTCCCATGCACAGCACTGCATAGCGACACTTAATGAAACTGGAGTCAAAAAACCGGTCAAATTCTCTTCTCCGGTGAGCAAGTTACAGCGTTGAAATCACTAGGCAGGTATCCTGCGCACAGAAATATTGTCACTTGTGTCGTGAAGCTGATTAGTCGTACTTTCATAGCTGATGCAGCTTTCTAAAGACAGAACCAAAAAAGAAAAGAAACTGCCTACTCTCTCCGGTCATAAAATAATTCACTACATGCATACTATCCCAAGAGAAAGCTCGAGCAGCAAGCAGCAACTTAACGCAATTCGCAGATGGACTACAATCACGGCACCGTCTCTAACTCAATACGACACATCCTGACGTAACTGAAGTAAGTCACTGAATTAAAATTTAGTTGAACCCCGCAGTGTTCAGTTGCTAAATATGATCTTAGACGACGAGTGCATATGGTAGCCATACAGCGATGACTATCTTCGGGCGATAGCTGAAATCTACACTATTTGCTCGCAAATTTTCCAAAGAAGGTTTGGATGATGCTATTAATTAGAACCAAAAAGTTAACATTTTAGTTGCATTTGTAAGATACTTATTTTATGGAAAAATGCTTTCAGAAAAATTTTCAACCCATTTAATATTAATCAATTAATTCTCGAACGTTTCCTGGATAAATAAAAAGAAGTTCCGTAGAAAACAGTTAACGCTTGATAGTTACACACCTCGAAAAACGCAACTGTTAAACAGCGAAGTCTGTGATCGTTTAACAAGAAATTAGTTGCAGAGATTGGTAGTTTTTGTAATCTGTAAACACTTTGTCTCTTAATTTCATAAGTTTTTCTAAATAATTGATAATGTACATAGTTGCTTAGGTTAGGATAAGTTGGGCTAGATTAGGTTCGACAATAGGGTTGAATGAATTGCTTGTTCTGAAAGTATTTAGACAATCAATTATAAATCAAAAGTGCTCCCGACACAAGCAACACCTTCAGCGTCAAGGACCAATATGTATGTATATTTTAAGAAGCACGAGTCTCAGTTTCATGGTCCCTTCCTTAACCGTTCCGGCGTTGTGCCATGCTGACTCAGATATTAATTTCGTTCCTTTGTTCCGTAAAGATATTCTCCAAGAGATGGTCAAAAGTGACCAAACTAAAACTACTTATGAGGGTTGGTCCTGAACTCCAACACTACACTCTTGGCCCTTGGTCCCGTACAGTGACCTGACCGCACCCCACAATAACCACTTGTTGATTATGGCAATTCACAACTACGATCAACTTTTTGACAGTAAACACATGTGGTCCGGTGAACTGCGAGTTTGCAGGTATATTTTCCGGTAAAATTATGACACGCATGATCACCCCTGAAAGAAATCTTCGTCCCCTGAAAGAAAACGAAGATTCTAATGCGAATGTTCAGAGTATTCTTAAGTGTTAAAGCTTACAACTTTCACACCGTGGTCAGGAATAAAGACGCAAACCGTAGAGGAAGTTGCTCCCGTCAACAAGAATGAGCTGCTACAACTGCAGTCAATTTACCGTTTCGACCTTCCTCGACAGGTGCTAAAGCCATGAACTATTTAATGTGGGGCCGACCAGTCCAGAATGCAGACGTCTAGATTCAAGGCAAGTTAGTGGAGAATCCTTGACTTTGGTTTTATGGCTGTACGCGTACTTGTTAAGCAAGGTCGAGGGATAGTTCATTGCCCAGTCGCTAAACGTGACTCCGCAGTTTTTGCAATCTACGATCTCACCAGAGAGCTCTTCTTCAAGGTAAAGGGGGCTGTTAATTTTAGAATGCAGGTAGACCTACCGTACAGTGAGAAACGATCGCTCCGCAGCTCAATGAACGTTACAGAAAGCTACTCGAGCAGAAATTTTTGAAAAATATACTCGTACAAACAAGAAATATGCACTAAACCAGAACCATGCAAAGCCTGCTGTGCATGAATTCTCAGTATACTGTTGGCACGCTCATGATATGTGGTTCTTAAATTCACAAAGCAATTCATAAATTCACTGTACGAATTTCATATACTTAGAGAAAGCAGTTCGGACGTCCTCAGAGGGAGGATCATAAATTTATTATATGTTGCTCATTAATTCACAGCGAACAGTTCAATAATTAATTCAGAGTACACAGTTCAAAGCCCGCAATTCAAGAAAATCTCAGCGTGTTATGCCCGAATTCAAAAAAGGGATTCACGAATTTTTAGTACGTAATACATGAGATCATAGTATGCAGTTTGAATATTCGTAGTGTGCAGTTCATAAATTTATGGAACGTAATTCAGAAATTAATAATACGCACGTCATATATTCGGTACCTATATAAATTAAATTTTACAAATTCATAAATTTCAGTCCATAAATTTAATTCACTCATAAACCAAGCTCATAAATTCATAGATTGCAGTTGATATATTCAATCAAAATTCACAATACTCAATCCAAGCCCTCATGATAGGAAAAATTAATACAGAGGCAAACAGTTCTTGAATTCATGACAAGCAGATTTTGAACTTACACTCGCATGTCAAAAGTTCCCGCTCTGTAACTCAGCGATTAATAAATTGCACTACAAAAATTTCCATAACGGGACATGGGCTAATTTTTTTAGTTTAATGGATTCTACACACAACGAAATTGAGAAAACACTTCATTTAAATTGTTATTGAAGTGGAATTTTTATCCCACACGAACTTAGGCTTTTCAGAATGCTGCAATATTTCGAGGAGCCGCAGCGTGATTTATGCACTAAAGTTAGGCTACACTTTAAAAGTTGACTTCGATTGAGCTTCGAAACCAAACAGATTTCGTTGAACTCAATATTTTCAAACCCATTGTTTCAAACACCAAGCCTTCAAAAAATTGAGTGAAATCAGGAATATTATTGAGCGAAGCCATTAAAGAAAATAAGAGTGGAAGGGTTAACATTGAATTACAAGTTAGCGTACAGCCCCCTGTCTCTACAAAGATTAGCATTTGAGAGAAAAGAATGGGGTATCATTTAGCATGAAGTTAAGGAAACGTGGAATTTATATACAATTTTGGTCCTCACACCCTGCTCATAGAAGAAACAAGATTGAAAGAACTTCAAGAAACAAGAAAAAAAGTTGAAGGAGAAAGCAATAGGTGTTGAAAACAAGTCAGCAGAGAACCGAAGAAAATGCATCTGCAACAAAGCAAAAATATTTTAAGTCAGGTCACACAAAGAGAAGGTCACTTTAACCTTGAGCTGGGGACCTCTCATTTTTCCCCTGGAAGCGCTAATTCCCATAAATACATCAGATGTATCTCATTAATATTAGTGCGATCGCATCTCCACGCAACGACGCAAGTCTGAAGGCAGGTTTGGCTGTCCAATGAAGGAAGGTTAATTACTCCGAAGCTGTGTTTATTTGATCCAATTTTTACGGAGATACTTCATCAGGATTTGACAGTGCAGCTATGAAGCAAGATTAAATTGGAGTAATGATTGTCTCGGTCATCGCCTTAATTGTCGAGTTTTGATCTTAATGTAAACATTACGAAAATGAAAATTTTCCTGTTGTGAAAGTTTGACGGCTTACATTTATGCATTGCCTCAACTGATTAATTTAAATGTAAGGAGTTCATTTAATTCTGATTCTCTTCTTCGTCAGAAAGAGGCATTCAACGAAAGAATTATTTTCAAGTATTTTTCAGTCCATTTTAGTAAAATATTTCACAGGAATAAAAAAACGCCTCAGAAAACCAAACTAAAGTAGCAATCATAAGATAATTTGAAAAATTTCGTCATGACTTTTTAGTTTCGTCAAGACAATCAATCAAAATTTCGTCGTGACAATCACTAACTCAAATTTAATAAAATCATCATTCCCAATACAAAATGTAGCAGGGCAAATAGGGGAGAAAATTACTGATCAAGCTCAAGACCAGCTTGAGAAAGTGATTACCATTCCTTTTTACACGCTGTTTGGAATTAAATAGATTTTAGCACAATTCACTAAAAGATTAAACTAAAATCATTGATTCGTTTTTTAACTTTGCCATGGATAACTTTTTACAACAGATTCTACATTGAGCCTTCTGTCACATCAAGATTATTTTACTGTAACGCTAGAGCAGAACAAGGTTTTTATTAATCAAAATATTCATTTATTTTATTTCTTAAGATTTCATTTTCATTCACAAGTAAAATATCATATACAAGGAAAGAACGTATCAAATTTCCCAGAGCTAGAATAACGCGAATCACCTGAGACAATTCAAAAATCTTTGAGCCCTGGACGCGAGCCTTGCAGGTTCGTCGGCCAGACACGAGGGTCGCTAAGCTACGCGAGAGCTGCTCTGCCTCAATCCAGTTTGTTGCTGACTTCAGCTAACCTGTTTCGTGTCTAGAAAAATATTACCTGGCGTACTGAGCACGCAAGGCTTTCACACAAAATCGTACCCTAACAGCTCGCTTAGTTTCTTCTCGTGTGAACGATTTTCAAGCGCTCTTTTTGCAGCACAGTAACTCGTCTTTGGTATACTAACGCATGGATACAATACAACTGGTACATTTTTTACAAGCAGATATTAAAACGACATGCAGTTCTTGTTTCATATCATGCTTTCAATCAGTTTCAAGAACAAGAGGGACAGTGAACCATAAAGGAAGGATTGGGGTAATGCGCGTGTGTTACAGAGACTGTGATGGCTGTAAATAGTCTTGTGTTGACTGTAGCAAACTACGACAGTTCAATCTACATAGCTTACGACCAGGAATTTAACATGCAAAATAACAGCACACTCGTCTCTCCTCTTTAATTAGCAATCAAGTAACAGTATAAATATTTCAATCATCCATTTAAGATACTAAATTTTCTACTCTTTGTGATGCAAATAATGAACAAAATCTTCGTATTTTAACACGTTCACCACGTCTTAGAACAAATGTGTACCACTTGGTAAATTGCTCATTTACGTGCCAGAAATCATGGCTACCATTTCACTGATTTCACCACCTTTATTTAAATTAGACTTTGGCGTACAAGCTAAAATATTACCGAGTAATTATATTTTTCCCGCTTGATAGAAAGGATAAGACTGTTATCAAGCACTAAAGATGGTTTTTCAATTCTGCTCCTTACAACCTAACCAAACTGACCGTGGCAACCGCAGAAACGTAGTGAACGTGTTAAATGCCTAATGCATATCTACGCATTAATTTAATTTAAATGTTGAACTGAGGATGATAATTCGTTGTGTGATTGTATTAGTGGTTTTCTGAATCTGTGAGCTTTTTCATGCGTTGGCGCGTGATCATGAAAGGGCATTTAACTTGCGTAAGAAAAAATTTAACTCAGATTTTTAAAAACACATTGTTGTCTTTTTCCCTGTTTCAGTAGTGAAAATTTAATTCACGCAATTCCGACAACTTGCAGTAAATAAGATCCATAGTTAATCCCTTTATCTCGAGCGAGATATTTCCAGTAAATAGACCAACTGGGACAAATAATTCGTCAGTGAGTTCCAAGCTCTTTATCGTCAGTTATTTAAACGCTACCTTATTAAATGATAAACAGCATGGTCCCCATTTATCGCGTTTCTGAAGCAGCTTCAATGTTTCACAGCTTCAAAGCAAATGTATTGCAATATGGCGACGCTCCCCACTCTCGAGTGCGCGAGCCGCGTATTCTCATCACATAACGAGAAGCTGGTCTGCATAAAAGCGGCAATCTCACCACGACGTCCACACTCGGTGTCCAGTCTTGGTGAGTTCAGCGCGCGTACGTCGGAGGCTACAAACTCCGACTCGTGAAATTGAAAACAGGACTTTAATGGCCATAGTTTGTAGCGTTGTGTTAACGGATCACTCATACTCAAAATGCTTTTGTTGCTAACTTTGATTCGACCTTGCATGTGTGATAACCTTGTGATGTTTCAGTGAACACAGCGGGAGCGTATGACTTCAGACAAGTACAAATAGTTACGCTGGACAAACATAGCTTCAGTGACCACAACGACGCATTCAAGGACCTTGTGCCTTATTTATTCAATGTGTTAGGTACAGGATATCGGAATGGAAATGATTGTTGTTGGTAAAATGAATTTTCATTCACTGCAATTGATGAAAACACAATTGAACTGCGTCCTGTTGAATTTGAACCGATCTTAAAGCCAGCACCTTTACAAGTGAAAATGTATAAACTTCATAGGACTCGGTACATTAAACAATAACCTTCCTATACTAACACAGCAGTTCAACAAATATGGTCTCGTGTTTGATCAGTATTTGTATTCACCAGCCTCGCGACAGGGGCTCATTGCCGCAATATTAATTAAAGGAGGTGGATGACAGACAACAAGTATTATATTTGGGACTCTTCAGTGGGTTAAGTAAGGTTTTATTACTACGCAACGATCTTCTATTCGGTTGTGAAAGCAATTACAACGACATCCCAAGAATTTAGTGAGCCGTAAAAGGTGTGTTAAGGCTATGAGATTTAATTTGGATTCACAACGGTAAAGCCTTTATAAAATTGAAGATTTCTAATGCTTCGGTATTTATCAGTAACAGAACAAAACGAAGGTGCAATATCTGATCCGTTTTTTGTGCTCATTGTCTTTTAAATGAAGACCATCTACGCAAACGTTAATATTATCTAATTCAGTCTTCAATTTGTGTTAATATTTTACCTAAAAATTAATTTGCAGTCTCATAATCACACATGTACAGGGTTCGCGAGCTATTTGAGAACATTTTTAGCATTCTAAATGAACAATAATATTTTAGCGAAAAATTTATACATTCAAATCAAATTTTTACAAATATCCATGATGATACTTCTTTTTCAAATCATTCACCACAGTTGGCTTCATTGTCTACTTTTATTCGGATCCGAAATCGTTGACAAACTGAAATTAAGGGGTCCTTATTCATTTCGATCCTGACCTGGACAATGGCTGTACCAGTATCAGTTAAGCCGGGGTACTGTGATGATGTTTATTAGTCTCCCTATCAACGACGCTCCGCACAGAATGGTTAATAGGGCTTAGATCTGACGAATATGGGGTCCACTTGTTGGTGTCACATGATCGTAAAAATTCTCTGGAAATCAATTTTGGGTAACTATGGCTTTGTGAAAGAGTACCGAGTCTTACTGAAAGACGTATGACCTTCAATTGAATACTTTCTTTATCCAGGGCTTAACAACCATTTTTAAAACATAAGCAGTAATAACCCAAAGAACCTGGAGAGAATGTAATGTATCATGACTTGACCACTACTCAAAACTCCTACAATTATCACATTAGTCAGATATAAGGCGTGCATCACTGTGGGTATTTCAGAAGGATCTGCACATAGCAACCTGCCATTCCGTCTGTTAATTTTCTGACCCAGGTCGATGTTTTTCGTCAGAGAAAAACGAAAGCCTACCCTGTTCGAGGGAGTTTTTGACTTTGCAAAGTAACCCTTTTTAACGCATGGGATGGTTTTCCAGTGTTTTGTTGATACGAATTAGCTTTCCCTCATTACGCATGACTTTGATCGAATGTCCTGATGTATCACAATTTTGATTGCCTGCTCTGACCATTGGCGTTGTTTAGTAATTCTCCTCATCGAAAATATTTTGAACATTCAGTATAAACACTGATGTTCTTACCTTATCAGAGGGTTGAGAATGCATTTTTAACCTTTGCAATAGAGGAATTACATTGCCATCACATGCTTTTAGCTCCGACTGAACCTTATGAACAAATGATCTCGTACCATGAAAAAAGTTACTGATTTCTTAATAGCTATGTTTGCTGTTAAAAATAACTATGAGTGTATGTGTTTTCCTTTCTTGGGTTCAGATCTTTCTTTGAATGGGTTATCGGCATTAAATAAGTGACGTTATAAATGAATTGAGTGCGTAATAAACCAAAAATGGCTTGTCTTCCAGTAGCCTTTGCATCCTGTTTTCGACAACAAAAAACAGCGATGTTTAATTAGACACACAGTATTTCCAATGACAATGCCAACCAGTTGAACCACTTGCAAGACCATTGCAATAATAATAATAGAAGATCGACGACAGTAGTTGAAACCGTCAAATTTTGCATTCGTTTAATTGAAGCCACTAGCTAGTCTTTTTGACGAGTTCCTCGGTTGAATTTCGTTGTGTTTCTTCCTGTTGAAAATTCCGTCAGCATCTGCGCAGTAACGTTTGCGTGAGGTCAGATTGCCACACCATCTTAAATAGCAGTGATGTGCAGCTGCACAAATCCGCTCCGCGTCATTCAGAATGTTTGCGTTAAATGCACCTTTTGTGTTCAGGTGGAGTTTTTGCGCAGCAGCTCAGCAGCGCCAGCACTGCCGTCCACTTGAATGCCGGCGCCGATTGCGGGCTTGAATCACGGCGGGCTTGAATCACGGCGGGCTTGAATCACGGCGGGCTTGAATCACGGCGGGCTTGAATCACGGTGGGCTTGAATCACGGCGGCGGTGTTTAATGGGTTATACTTTGCATTCTTAGGTTTTAAAGTTTAAAGAGTTATGCGATCAAGTGCAGATCATTTTAGAAAAATTTTCTACGGATGCTTTAAGTGACTGCCTTTGTAAAAGCTTTCCTAATGGAAGGTGAAGCAATTGAGCCCGAAACGGACTTGTCTCGAAGCAAAGTAAAAATTGGGGCCCGATCATACAGAGATAGATAAATAAATATTTAATTAATTTGAACAACTGTCAAGTAGCTTCAAATTGGAGCAGTTACAGGTGTTCATAATCATGCACTAAGTTAGACATAATTTTATTCATCAGAAAACTGAGACGTTAATGCTTAAAATATCCACTCAATGATAGAATCCATAAGAAAATGACGTTCTGTATTTGGTCGATTTTGTTCTCCAGCATTTTACAAACTCCGTACGAGATGCGGTACCTGCAACGAGATGTTTGTCTTCCTTTACCGAATTGCGGTAACCATGAAAACCTACATAATATTTCAAACTGGGCGAGTGTGGTATTAGATACAGCAATAATATAAACACATGCTGCAATAAACTGCAAAAGTGGAAATTTTGAAAATTATCGCTGGGACTCATTCAGTTTCGTCCAGACTTGACTTATAATTTTAAAAATATATTTTGAGTTGCTTCCTTAACAGATTCTCTCAGGACAGGAACACTTCCTTAGATCATAAACTTTGTACATAAGATGCTGTGTGTGATTTTACAAAAATATGCTCACACAAATTACACCCTAATACACAATCGATACGTATAAAAAAGCGCTGTTTTAATTTCACCTCTTTTAATCCATTAATGAAATTGTTGAAACCCTAACATTGAATTGCATTGGATAGGATTGCATAGGCCAGCCAATTTTTATCTTTTGGAATCTACGGCACAAGTAACTAAAATGCTAAACCAAAGAACCGTGGACTTTTCATCAATGATTCCTCACTCATGAAAGAAGAAAGAAGAAAAGAAAGAAAAACAGTTTATTTCCAATAGAGATGGGACAAAATTACCATCATTGGTTTTTAAAATATCTTAAAGTCAACACACTTAAATGATACACACACACGAGTATTGTAATACCCATGTCCCTAGTCGAAAAATGATTGAGGGCAATGTACTCCTAATCTTGCTTAAACTACATATGATGATGCATGTAATGATAATTATAAGAGATAACACAACTTCATGACTTTTGACAGTTTACATGTACATGACATAAAACTTCGCAATTCTTGACGCCAGGAAATACTATATGAATCGCTTGTTTCGGCCGATGTTCAAAAATGTCACTTCAAGGAAAGCGTGAAAAAAATATACATATATAAGCATGTGGAATTCGAAGATTACAAGTTTTGGATTTCTAATAAAATCATTTTAACATAACGATCATTAGTTGATAAGCATTTAATTTAAATATAAATGGATGATCACACAAAAAATGTGAAGTTTTTACGGGAATGCTTTACAATAATAAAGAGATGACGAGTTCGGTAATGTTACAAATTGAGAGTGAACAGAAAGAGACCACCATTTCTAGCTAAAAATGCCAGTTGTCGGTTTAGTACACACACATGTGCATATATACATGTAAATATATACACATTTACGTGCACATACATACATACACCCAACACGTGAACGTACACAAATACATTTCTATGCATCGAGGAAATCACAATACATACGCGTTCCTTAAAATGCTGTGCGATGTTCTGAAATATAGGATAATGAGCAAAGGAAATTCGTGACAACTTTTTCAGTGTGTGTTGCTGCTTACAATTTCTAATGAAATGTTGTAACGATGTTTAATTAAATATTGTATCGAAAAGATTATTGGGTCATAAGCGTCTGATTCATCATATGTGGGTGATCGCGCAACAAATATATGTATATTTTTATAAATGCTTTATAATAATGAGGTGAAATGAAGTATTACGTGGTGACACATTCTCCCATCTACGCAAGCATAGCGTGCACACGTACACACATACACAAGTAAGCATGAGCGCATATATCAGCGTAAACTAGTCAGTATAAACTAGCATTACAATCGAGAAACACCGAGAAAATACCTTATATTACGGCCTGAATTTTATGAAGTTTCCGTACTAGAAATAGTGGCACAAAACAGTCTATCTGAGTCAGAAATCATGAAAACGATTGTCCTACAACGGTTCCCAAGTACAGAAATATTTCCAGAATATGTGAGGCCTAGGTACGGTTTTTATAATATACTCTAGAGCGTAAAAGATGATATGAAAATTGCAATACACTAACCTAACAAGAGCATTTATAGATGTGAATAAGAAACAAAACATGAGTGTCCTTATGGGTTTCATATTAGAAAAAAAATCACACTGTCTATGAAATAAGGCGCAAAATGTCTGCAATTGATAAACACACATAGGTACCACATTTTACATGTACAAGACATTTAAGCTTTGGATTGCTTAGCAATAATAGAATGTAATGATGTGTTGGGTAGTGTTAGAAGTTGAGAGTGAGAAAAAAGGCTGCTATTCATAGTTTACATACCAGTTGCTAGTCCAGTACACACAGGTGTATGTGCACATATGCGCACCCATGTGCGCAAATACACCCATACTCGTACACACACATACAAATAAGCATGTTTGCAAATCCCAGCGTATAGGTGATCAAATAATAATACCTACGCATACATTCCAAACTGTGGTGTGATGTCTTGAATCATAATAAAATGAGCAAGGGAGAGTATTCAGCAATGGAGATAACAGGCAAATGAGATTCGTCAATACGTGTTCGGTATGTTCTGGAACGAAGAATTATCGTTGAGACGTAAGATGACGAATTATTTTGGCTTTAAATTCTCTCGGTCTTTGAGGGATTTTAATACTCAGGGGAAGTTTGTTCCACAGTAAGGCGCCTGATATTGACAGAGCCTTTTGC
>JACJUY010000816.1:87804-134130 GCA_014220935.1 Platorchestia sp. MABIK
GACAGGTAAAAGACTGATGGGCCTGTAGTTTGATGCTGTATTTAGGTCACCACTTTTATGCAGCGGTTTAATAATGGAGGGTTTCCATTGGTTTGGAAACGTGTTGGTTGCTATTAATGTATTAATTATCAGACAAATCCATGGTGCTCTGACTGGGAAACTGTCTTAGATGTATTGAAGACTGAAACCATCATGTCCAACTGCCTTTGTGTTTTTTAATGAGTATAAGATATTTCTTAACTCTGGTAAATCGACAGGGCGTGGTCTCCACCTGACATCAGCCCTCGAGGGTGTAGGGGGCGTGAATTTCCAATTGACGTTTCACCTGGATTGGTACACACCTCACTTAAAACTTGAGCCCCTACTTTTGAAAAGAATGTGTTGAAATTCGTGGCTGTTGCCAAGGAATTTTCAAAATTAATTACACGATCTAAATTTTTATATGGGGCTACCTCACTAATGATTTCCCAAGTTCGTTTCGGATTATTTTTAGCCGATATGAGTTCCTGGTAGAAGTGAGTTTGTTTTGCTTCAGTGATTTTCTTTCGAAGAATTTTGTCATGTTCTTTATATCTCTTGTATAAGGTACTGTTTGATCTATTGTTTTAATTAACATCAAACCAACACATTCCAGATGATGTGGTTTACAACAGTTGCATTCATTACGTGAACGATACATTCACCTCATAAAGTGACATAGAAAACATTTTAACATTTTTTACGTTTTAACTTAACATTTTCTTTCTAAGCTCTTTCAGTTTAGTTTATTCCAACATCAGTTCTCAATTTGAACAGAGGATGCGGCTCACAGAATTCATTAAAACTCGATAGGGATGTAAATTTCGCGAATGATCTTTCCTAGATCGTTGTGCGTATCCTTTGATGATACAGAGGAGCCAATCTTTACAATATTGTCTAAGAAAGCGTTAGGACTATTTTCTATTTTATTCTCCCATTTCATTGTGAAGGTGGATCAATATATTTTTCAATACTTGGATTTTTTACAAAATGTTTCCGTACTCAAATGCATTTATTTCATGATTTTTCAATTATTTCGGAAAACTTCCGAACAAGAGAAACTAAATGAAAACGGTACTTATTTATATAACTTGCTTCAAACTTACCCAGATCTATTCTAGAGACTGTCTCTTCAGCCAATTTAGAGTATTTATTACTAATTGTAATTTCTTAATAGTAAAATCTGTATAACAGCAATTGACCCTAATTAATTTCAAAAACGTCACATTTTTTACGTGATATCTATGATCGATTTCAAAGGTTTTGATACATTATGACTTTCATTACACCCAATTATTATGAGGATAAAGTGTTTTTCTTCAACCCTTTTTCTTTGCAAAATTGCGAAATTAATTCTAGAACCGCCATTGGTCCTTCTACTCACGAAACATCGTTCCTGGTTTTTATTATTTCAATTTCTGATTTGTCACGTGGTGAAATAAATTGGAAATAAATAATGTACGACTCCGACTTCCTTTCTGATCGCTAAGATCGTTACTTCCTACCAGATCACCATCGTTTGCGACAGCTCTTGTATAATTGAGCTTTACTTTAAAAAATCTTTTATGGTCATCAAATGTTCTCCTCTTGAAAGGAACCTATCATTATTCCATTATTTTAGTCAATGGTGATCTCCTTCCCCTCACACTCTGCCTAACTAGCCCTATCAGAAAGGATTTTTACGGATGCTTCCCCATTCGGAGAATTTTCTCCGCCTCTGCACAACATGAATCGCTATATAGACTTAATTTCCACTGTAGTTTTCTAGCGCAGTGTAAGAGACGTGTTGATGGCCTTACACTTCTGTTCGTAAATGAAGCATCACATTGGCTTTGCTTGACTTGTCGGCCCATGGCTGTAAGCAGCGAGAGCTAATATGAGACTGCCCGCCACAACACTCTCACATCGGCCTAAACAATAACAAAGCGCTCCGTACTCATTCCAAGTATTCTCAAGACATCTACAATTTTGCGTTAATTTTGGGTTATGATGCCGCTAAATGAAAAATCACGCGATCATTCGCAGACTATTAGAAAATGAAGGATTTGTATTTTAATTCGACCAACCCAGTAGCTACTTCATTTTTTCACAATTAAATATATATTAAAACTGTAACTCGACACATAATTTATTGATTGCTAATATTATACTCATAGCTTGACGTTTAAATGCTTTCTGCTCTATTTGAAATCCACGTTTTTCCGAACTCGCTTTTACTGTATTTCTGCGAACCTCCAAATTCAGTACGTTAATATTTGATGATTTGATTTATTTCATGGTCTTTAATTCTCAATTCATAATTGGTTTCTCGACAGTTCTTTAAACGAAACCTTTATTTTCCCCCCAAAAAAGAATTTTCATTCTATCGTACATGTACATTTTTAAATAAATATTAATTCTTTCTTCTCCACGGGATGATCAGTATAGGTAGAAATTTGGTCGAGACCCTTACTGAAAATATTTGAGTGACTGTGAGTGCGAGGTGCAATATTCATCTGATGTATGCTTTTCAGGTCTCAGTTCACCTTGAAAGCCGTCAGAACTTCCTAGCAGCTCACGATGAAGATTCAGTTGGTGAGTCCTCGACATAATCAAGTCACAGAATTTCGATCGAAACTGGCTAGTGAAAATGGTCAATAATAGAGTAAAATATACTATGCAAAATACAATGACTTAACTACCACCTCTCTTGAAGATAATTTTAAGCAGAATGGGAGTTACTGTTACAGATTATATCGTTTTAATGTAATATAAATCACTCATTCAGCATGGAACGCCTCATTGGTCCTACTGAATGAAAAAATTGATAGCGACGTAACCTTGAGAAGATTTACCTTCAATGTGTTGAGTTTTGTTTATGTCAACAATAATTCTAAATTCTTGAACAATAATTCTTGAATAAAACAATTTCTCCAGTAAATTCTTGAACAATAATTCTTGAATAAAACAATATTTCCAATAAATTCTTGAACAATAATTCTTGAATAAAACAATATTTCCAATAAATTCTTGAACAATAATTCTTGAATAAAACAATATTTCCAGTAAATTCTTGAACAATAATTCTTGAATAAAACAATATTTCCAGTAAATTCTTGAACAATAATTCTGCAATCAACAGTGCAGTGCGATACGTTTATTCGAAACGTTATGTCAACAATGAATGATTACCTTCTGAGATGAAAAACAATCCTCACGGTTTTCTGCACTATCCATTTATGGACACTCGAGCATGAGAACCTAAGTTTGCATAAACCGTTTGCACATTCATTTCATTCAGGATTTAATTATCTAAACTTCACGTTCCCCAAGTCGTGTTTGATCACTTAGCATGAAATTATAAACAAACGAATAGAGAGAAAATACCTCGCAGTGTGTGCAAAATTAATGATTAATGCCAGGATTTAATTATCTAAACTTCACGTTCCCCAAGTCGTGTTTGATCACTTAGCATGAAATTATAAACACACGAATAGAGAGAAAATACCTCGCAGTGTGTGCAGGCCTCTATTGTTAGAGATAAATATGTTCGTACTGTTTTTATTTGAAATTACGAGCAAAACCCCTAAATTGTTCATTTATTCAAGTATATTCAATGAACAAAAATGAAATTATGGTAAAAACTTAAAATAGCAGTAAAGTTATCTAATTAGACAGTAGATTAGATTAGATTAGATGTTAGTTTAAGCCTCCCTAACCGCTAAAAAAAGCATTTTGAAGAGAAGAATGAGGAAGGCACCATTTATTATGAGATAAGGGAACGAGGAATCTATGCAGAAACGGCATAGAAACAGTAAGTTCCGAAAGAAGTTTGTGAAACCAGATTAAAGTTTAAGAAGAAAGTTGTAGGTGCTGAAAAACAGGACAGCAGTGAACCGAAAAAAGGTAGTCCTTAACATAACAGAAAACATTTCATTTCAGCAAAAAGAAGGCCTACCTAACTCTTAGCTCGGGCCCTTATACATTTTCCTCCTGGGAGTGCTAATTCCCATAGATACAATAGTTGTAATCCCCGAAGGTGAGTTATTTCCCCCGGTGTGCACCCGTACTTATAAAATATAAAAACGTAATGTATACTATGCGTCGTTATCCAAAATATTACATTTGTTCCCTAATGAGTGGAGGCAAAAATTCAGATGAGAGGTTGAGCAGTCAATAAAATCTTGAATTTTATAGTCCTCAAGAAGAAATAATCCAAATGAAGACATTTTGATGACGTCCATAATTTTCTATGTTAAAGGTGGTCATTTCTGCTCAACACCGACGTGTGCACACGGCAGACAATGGAACAATTGAATATTTAGAAAAATACTTGATTGATCACTATTACGGAAACATACTGAAACAAAACTTGTCAGAGTACCCATAGGTACAACGTACATAATTATGATAATTGATGGTAGCTTCATAACTTTCCATTTTCAAAAAAGCAAGCTCTACTCGCAAGCGAAAACACCAGTGACTAAAACTAAAATAAATCTGCATTCTACAGTTTTAATAACCTCAAATCTTAATACCAGCTCATTTTCTTCAATTGAGTAATTATCGCGAAGGTCAGCATGTTCGCAAATAAAGCTCCGCAGTAACAGATTTACTGACTCAATGATTGTCAACTCAATGATTGTCCCTAAGAATTGGCAAACTGAACATTGAATGTGTTGAATGTTAGTCTTCGAGATTAGACAGCTACTATTTGCATATATGTACATTCACTTTAAATGTATACACGTCCATGATGGAAATGGCTGGTTAACTATTTTAACCCCTCTGTGTGTGAAATCCCTACAATTTAAAAAAACTTAAAAGCGAGGTGTGATTTTATATGCAGTTGACTCGAAATTTTATTTAAAATTCAAGCCAGTAACGTTATGTGTTCCTGCTTTTTAATCAAGTACCTTGCCGTCAGATGCCAAGTACGCACATGCACCAACCTAGGTGTAAAATTGGAGTCGTCATGTGAGCACAGTAAACTACAACCAGCTGCATCCGGCGATCACTACATTACTTCCGCCATCCTTTCTAATTTTGCTGCGGTGAAAGAAAAACGGAGAACAGTGTTTAAAACGTGACTGTCACATGTTCATAGTTATCAATTTTTAAGCTCAGTCACCAGTACATTTCTTTATATTTACAAAGCCCTTTAAGAATCCAATGTTTTGATTGCCTCATTTTACTTTTTCAGTAATTTAATTAAGGACCGTAAACGCTTTCATATCCCATTTAAAGGGGAAAATGAAGAATGCTTTTCTGAGAAGTTAAAGTGGAATTTTGCGACTGCAATAATCCTTCCATTCGTAAAAAAATATCACAAATATATTTATACACATAATATATGTAACCGAAGCAAAATAATTAATACACTTGTGCCGCATGTAGTATACGTGTAAATTAAAAAGCTAGATAGTATATTTGATTCCAAACAATACTTGAGGGTTTTCCGGTCCGTGTGATCTAGCATCCGGTCCAGCCGTACAAAACAAAGCCATTGGGCTATTTTTTAAGCCTTCATTTACTTTGAGTAATTCATAGCAAAATGTGTTCGACCGATTTCCCTTAATTTTCAGGATGATTCGACAAAGTGATTTCAATGCTCTACTCCAATTTATATAAAATTTATATTTTTTTATGTAAATATTTTTATTCTTAATAAATATATGCATGTGTGTGTGTGTGTGTGTGTGTGTGTAAATATGCATACATATATGTATACATATATACATAAATATGTATACATATTTACACACACACACACACACATGCATACATATATTTATTAAGAACAAAAATAACTACATAAAAAAATATAAATTTTATATAAATTGGAGTAGAGCATTGAAATCACTTTGTCAAATCATCCTGAAAATTAAGGGAAATCGGTCGAACACATTTTGCTATGAATTACTCAAAGTAAATGAAGGCTTAAAAAATAGCCCAATGGCTTTGTTTTGTACGGCTGGACCGGATGCTAGATCACACGGACCGGAAAACCCTCAAGTATTGTTTGGAATCAAATATACTATCTAGCTTTTTAATTTACACGTATACTACATGCGGCACAAGTGTATTAATTATTTTGCTTCGGTTTGTGGGATTTAGCTTGAGCATCATTCAGCACGCAGTGCACGAAAGGGTTTAATTTTTTCGCATCAAATGACAATGTTATCGGAAGAGACACATTTATAAGTGCAAACAATTTGGGCCCAAAACTTATGCAACTCAGGTCTGTAATTGCTCGTTTAGGCACAGTTTTTATCTCCCTCTCCTTCCCTCTGGAGTGCCTGCCAGATCTTTACCCAGAAGCTCACAATGCTGTTGGATTTCTTATCCCGCACCGGTCGAGACGACTTTTTAGTGTGTTTACTATCCAGTAGCCACAACATTGTCGGAGCAGCTGGTTCCAGATTACGATAGCTCCAACCAGTAAGTGTTTTATCTTTTCAATAAGCTCTGCCTGATAATTAAGAAACAACAATAGGAAATACAATGCTTCGAGCTACTATATGATTACCTTCTTGCAGATTTTGATGATGTTGTTGGTGGCTGTGCTGACCCTGTGCGCGGCAGCCCCACAGCTCATCACCACCCCGCGCAAATTTCCGGGCCAGCGCCGCTTGGGGGCCGCCCGATACAGGCTGCATGACTTCGGCAAGAACGGCTACAACAGCCGCAGTAAGTGTAAATCGCAGTCAACTAGGAACGACATCAGGCAAATTTCTATTCAGTAGAGAGGTACTTCAGAGTAGTTCTGGACTGTCGTGGGGTAATTGACATAAAAAATTGATTTAAAAGCGTCTAGGAAATATTTGGTTCCTTTGGATGGGCCATTTGCTCTAAACGGAAGAAAAGGACATTTGCTCTCTGCGGATGGAGGAACCTTTGCTCTCTAAAGAGGAAGGAAATATCTACTCTCTAAGTATTTTAGAAATAACAGCTCTGTATTATTTGAGGAAACACTTATTCTGAATGAATAGTAAAAACATTTTTTCCCGCGGATGATGGAAACTATTATTCTGTTGAAAGACAGAGAAAATTTTTGAACGGATTATTTACAAGTAGAAAGATGAAGGTATAGTATTTAAAAGTAAACTAATATGCCATCCTTGCGCAAGGGAAGAACAGTAACACTAGAATTACTTTTTAAAATCACCGCCGTGACAAGGACAGGCTGGTTTCCTGCGGATAACCAGCACATCCTTGACGAGGCTGAGAGCGCCGGCGCTGCGGCTGAGTAGAAAAATCTACATCCCTCTAGCAGATCCCCGAGGAACTGGTGATCAGCGTAAAAAGGCACAGTTTTGCGCAGCCCCAAAGCAGCCTAGCACGTTAACCAAGATGGGTCAAACTGAATTTAAATTTTCAACTCAAATTTAAAGTCAAAAGTTGTTAGCAATTTTACAAAATAAATCTTTAACGGCATCCATTAAATGTCATTAATTTGAAAATATCATTAACAGTTTTCAAATAACTCATAGATGGGTCATTTCACAGCAGGGAGAACTTAAGCATGACCCATCGATGGGTTCATGGCAAGCAATCTGCTAGGCTGGCATTGAAGATGCAGTGCCGACTTACTCTCACGAGATTGGTTCCGACTTAAGAGATCGCGCTAATGTTCGCAATGACGGTGATTTTTTACTTGTTAAGAATGACAAACTGTATGAGTTCGATGCTGCTGCAAATTCTTGGAGCAGATTACATATGTTGAGTGTCAGCGTCTGTCTGTTGTAATCAGCTCATAAACGTTGGACTGTCGACTGTCGTGTATCAATGATTGAAGCATTTAATCATTTGAAATTTAGTTAAATGCTTGTATCAAACATCATGAAAACAATCAGATTAAAAGAAAGGCTTAGTGAAGAAAAGCACGAAATCCAAAAATGCTATTCGGTTCTTATTGTAATTTAAAATCATGTTGATTCTCAAGGCAGTAAAATTTCAAGATGAAAAGTAATTTCACATCAACCAAAATGAAATTACTTTCCAGGTAAGGCTTTCAATCAAGCAGGTTTACCTTGACTTGTAGCTTTTGCAAAACTATCGGCTGTAACAATGGTTTGATCAAACTTCAAAAATCATTTTTCGAAGTCATTCAGCACTCAATGAAAGTTGGAAATAAAGCATTATACTTTCTAGTGCAAAATAGCAATTTCGTTATTCAAGTAGTTTAGAAAGAGTACTGCCAGAGGCAAAGGGTGTTTAATTCCTTGACCATATTTCAAAGAATTCGAATTAATTTGAGAAGTGAAAGACTTCCAGCAAGGAAAGTACAATGCGCTTCAACTTTAGCGCACAACTTACTCGAACCAAGGAAGCGTATATAAGATAAGACTGATAGAACCATTGTAACTGATGGCTTTAAACGGATCCAATGTCGTTAGTGAGATGATCAAGAAGACTCTCGACATCTAAGATAAACGGAGAGAGATGTGAAAACAGTCCTAGCTTCCAAGAAGCAAAGAGGTGCCAGGATATCCCCAGTATCCAAGATAAGCAAAGATTACCAATGACAGTCATAGCATCCAAGTAGTAAAGAGGCGCCAGGACACCCCCGGTATCTATGATAAGTGAAGATATGCGAGGAAAGTCCTAGCAGCCATGAAGAAAAGAGGCGCCAGCTAGGACACTCCCAGTATCCAAGATAAGTAGTAAAGAATTTCGAGGACAGTTCTAGCATTCAATATTAGTGAGGTGTGAGGGCATTCCGTGCATCCAAGTAAAGAGATCCCAAGACACTCCCGGAATCCAAGACAAGCGATGAGGTCTTTGGACAAACTCAATGCAACACTTAGGGGAATATTTTTGGACACCGTATGAATATTCAATTTATCAAATAGATCCCTGTTATAGGGGAGGCTTGAGTGATCAATCAGTTTGTCTCAGTGGCTGCGATGCTCTGTCTGTTTCTTTCGCGTATTCGCGATCGTAACCACTGTTCTCAAGAAATGTTTGAACGACAAATGGATTCCTACAACTGGCACAGGTGGATGACGCGATGCTTTCTGACAAATATCAAGCAAACTCAAGGACAAATTTACTCCCGACGCTTCGTGAATTGCGTCGCTATACGGCAAGTCGATGAAGTACTCCAAAATCGGTGCCAAAATTGGAAATTCCAAACACGTACATGAACTTGGTAAAATCAATACAAAATTGAAATGTTGATTTCATTGAAGAAAAGCGAGAATTTCTTTTTTATTGGTTTATGATTAATTATTTAGATGATACACACGTAACGATTTGAAGGATTCTGGTGTATTAGAACGGTTCTTGGCCTAGTTAATTCTTGTCTTCGTTATCAATATTACAAATCTAGAAAATTAGAGGCACCAAGTAAAACTTGAAAAATATACGCGTAGTGAAGATTATCTTCATTGTCTTAATACGACACTTGCCGTAAAGTGGATATTGGAACATGACATAATGGCAGCAAACATTTTGTTTTCGGATCGCAATTAATTTGTCCCCCACGTACCTAAATATACTCTTTGTTGGTTGGTTCCTTTATTAGTCTTTTCATAACTAGTAAGTAAGTAAACTCATTTAACGACAGCTTCGGTCCAGGACTATTTAGCTGTCGCTTTGGCAGTGTGCCAAAGTTACAAAACATTATAGGGTATCATTGCATTGTATACGTCGTGATCTTGAATTATGTCCATAATTTCCGGATATAGCTTAGTTGACGAGGTTTTGCAAGTAATTAGGTCGTAAGCTTCGTTGCGTTTTCGTTGAGTTTTCGTTGAGTTTTCGTTGAGTTTTCGTTGAGTTTTCGTTGAGTTTTCGTNCGTTTTCGTTGCGTTTTCGTTGCGTTTTCGTTGCGTTTTCGTTGCGTTTTCGTTGCGTTTCGTTGCGTTTCTTGGTAAACAAAAACCTGTGTTATTTTAACAACAGGGAAGCCTACCTAACCGTTAGCTAGGGCCCTCACATTGTCCCCCTGGGAGCGCTAGTTCGAAGAAAAGTCATTACATTCCGGATCTCTAAGACGAACGAAGATCCAAATTTCATAACAATGCCAGTATCTAAGCTCAGTGGCAAGAATAAGTGTCAGGACAGTACCAGTCCACAAAATGTGTACAGGGAAACGAGCAATGTGTGTTCAGTTGAATCTCGGATGGTCAGCCGATATCCATGAATAAGTGTGAAAAACTTATATCGTTTTGTCTCAATAAAGAATTTAAGGAAGTTATGCACAGAATAGGGAAAAGATTAAAACATCTGTTTTAGCACCCATGCTAAGCAACGTATTGCAATTTGTTGCTAGAATTCTAATTCCTTCTTTTTTGCCAATTTGGAAAAAATAAAATACGCTAAAAGTAAGAAGTCACCACGTGAAAATTTATTTTTGTAAATCAAAAACATATAAAATAAACCTGTATAGTCTTAATGCTGCAACTGTGCAAACTTACATAAGTGTGAAGAGCGTCTCTATGCAACGTCCGCAGTAAACCTCTTGCTCGGTTTTAGTTTCAGTTTTCGTTCACGCCGTCGAAAAACTATTTGAATGTTGAAATAAACAAAACTAGAGCAAGACAGGAAAATATCTTCCATGATATAAATGAGATATGATATACAAGGATTAAATGTACGGTCTTCTTGAACTGTGACATTTAAAATGTGGGGAGGTGAACTGGACGATGAAATAATATTTCACTACACTTCACATTTGAACTATGAGCGCTCCGGTATTTTGTTCATTAAAATGACGTCGTTGGAATGATCGAGAATAAAAATAAAGGAAATAGTTCATCAGGGAAGTAAAATCGATATACAATTTAGCTGGTTCCCGTAATTCCAACCCGAAAGGCGCAAAGCTACACAGTGATGCAAAAACATTTGAGGAAAAGTGCTAACTTGTGCTTCGTCTCTCGAATGTTCAGGAATAAGTTAGTAATTCCTTCGTTGAAGGTTGGAAAAATGATGGGGGGGCGCTCGAATAATGCTTTTCTTTACTTTGCTTGTTAGTTAAGGCCTACTCTGCTAAAAAAAATCATTCATGAGGTCATCTCTTTTTTTAAGACTTCGTCTATGAAAAGTTGAGGTCTACGAGTAAAATTTAACATTTTCGAAATTGTTTCTTTCATTTACGTTGCAGAAAACCGACGCCCCTGAGAGAGCAGCAATTCATCATGAGGACCTCACCGCTGATTGATACTGTTGCTGTTTGAATATATAATAACATTCTTTGTACATACTTGTTTAATAATTCTCGAAAGATATTCCTCAATAGATAGTAAGATCACTTTTTCAAAATAAAAACGTGCAGTTCAAAATAAATTTCCCTGAAAATTACTGCAATGTGTGGGTTCATCTGAAGATTGAAAACATCCCTCAATTAAAAAGCATCCCCAAAATTGGAAGTCAAACCAGAAATAAAAACTGCCAAATTGAGTGGCAAGATTTGAGAGATTAAAACATTAAAAATGAATTTATAACTCATTTCATTAAAGTTTCGTCTAGTATATTAAGAAACTAATAAATTCGGGGCTGAAAGTGAATCTATATTTTGTTTATATGTACATCATATAAAAAGATTATCTACATATATCAGAAATCCTGTTTGAATAGTATAAATTTGTTATTTTAGTATTTACTTACTGCCCTACGTGCTTTCTACGCATAAGTAACACTCAATAAAAACTGGCCAGTTAGCGTTTTTACTATTCTCCCCACCACGGCACATTACGTCAGGATACGGGAAATATTTTCAGAAAAGCACCTGCGTATTCACGCGTTAGGCCCGCGAGTATCACAATGATCAGAAAAAAACGAAAAACAGTTTTTTCCAATAAAGTTTAAACATGAAATGTTTATGACATTGGTTTTCAAAATATCTTGACATTAATCCTTAGTTGTTACTTACACATTGTTACTTACTCCTTGCGCCTCTCATTTTAAATAGATCGAGACAACAATTCCTCGTGTGAGTACTGTCATCGATAGAATTACGCGATTTGTGACGGGAGAAGAAGTTTTTTTTAAAGTCGTACGCTGTTAACTGCAATGGTAAATATAAATAAGGTGAAGACATCACAGACGCGCAAAACAGGGTGGGCCTGTTGCCTGAAACATGATCAGTTTTATATCGCGATAGTGAGCACTTTATACACATGAAAATGAAGCTTGAAATGCCCTAATGCACTTTATAGATCGATAGATTAAAAATTCTACTGAAATAAAACTTTTCTGCAATTAGCTACTGCTTGAGAGCTACAATTTCTAACTACGATACTGAAATGACCGATACAGTCTTTTAGATTAGAATGGTTTAGAAAAGAGTAATTTGTATGTTAGTGTAGGCATCCCTGAACACTTGAAAGTCTCCAAAGAAAGAAAATGGGAAGGTACCATCAACATGGAAAGATATGGGAACATGCTCTGCGCACAGAAACCGTAAAATTGAAAAAGTTTGTGAAACAAAATAAAAGTTGAAGCATAAAGCAGAAAAAAAGCAACGAATCGAAAAACAACTTATTTTCCACCAAAATTAAGATTACTTAACCTTCAGCTCTGGACCTCACACCTTTTCCGGGAGAACTACTATTTAAAACAGTAAATTGACTTCGTATGAGAGAGGAAGATAAAACACAAAGCCGATGATTTTCTTACTAAAGCTGCTAAACTAATTGCGCTCAGAAGTCGATAAAATTAAGTCCCGAGAGAACAGAGAAAATGTGCAAAGCTTGTGCTTCGTGGTAAATCATGAACAGTTTGAAACAACAGGTGAAGAGACTGAGTGAGAGGCTGTTTTTCTTGTCCCTTCTTTCCTAGGTTCGAATGCAGGTACGTTAGCACTCGGTCCACTCAACTCCCAATAACACGAAACATTAAACGTAAAATTCTCATTCCAGGACTATATGGCCTATATATATTCCACTACTGTAAATCTGTTTTTTTCAGGTGGACTTTCGTCGATCGAAAGGGCTTTTCTACTGCAGCTAAAGAAATTACTTAAATTAAGATATCGTAAACACAACTATAGCTGCAACTCTCCATGCAACAAACTTCTACTATTGAACTCCCGAAGCAATCGTTCAATGATTCTCATTTTCTCACAAAGAGCACGAATGCTCTCTTGTTCTACCTACATGCCATAAAAACATCTTTCTGCTTTCTTCGTGGCAGAAACATTGGGACTGGCAAATAAAAACCACACTGGCACGTGCATTCACGTCCACCATTTGTATGAAAGAATGAAAGTCGGAAAGACTATATTTGGCCCTCCATTTGCTCTCACAGCCGCCAGCGGTCATGCAGGACACACGCTGGAAGTTGCAGCAACGTATGCAGGGATCCAGCAGGACATGCAGTTTTTGGAGGAACATGACTAAGCAAATTTTGAAGGGCACATTTTACCTAAGAAAAAATAAAGGTCTTAGGGTCCTTCCCGCAATTTATTTGCTTCTCCTAATTTTGAAAGGGTACGGTATTTGAAGAAATGCCGCTTCACAAGCTGCAACATGTGCTACACTCGAAAAGTAGAGAAAATGTTGATGAAAAATCCAATGTATGAGGATAAAATTAAGAATAGAGTGAAACTTTCTGCATTTGAACATTTCTGTAATATTAAAATTCATAGGGTGAGAAAATGTTGATACACTCTACATGTTTCTAAAACGTGTTAATTAGTTCTTCGACTGACAAATTCACAGATTCAAGTTTAGATGAGGTTATAGAGAATAAGTTAGTTTAAGCCTCTAACTGTAACGAAGCTGCTCGTAAGAAATGAATGAGCCATCAATTATGGAATTAAGGGAAATGGGAATCTATCCATGAGGTGTGATTCCACACCCACCCTATGCAAGAAACAGCAAGTCAAAAAGAATTGTGTGAAAGACGATAAAATTTGATAAAATAAGTGATAAATGTTGAGAAAAAGGACAGTTGTCAACCGAAAAATAAAATGATCTTTAACCAAACAAAAAGGCTATTCTATATCAACAAAATGAAAGTCATCCTAACCTGCAGCTCGGGACTTCACATTAACGATTTAAGTTTAATATTTATTAGATCTCAGTGCTAAATAAGAAACTAGCACTATTCTGGCCCTGAACCATTGCAAAATATAATAATTTAGCACCTTATACGGTGATTTATGCTAAAGCTCCGAATATTCATGTAGTGTACTGAAGCATTTTAATGATAGCATGATAATTTGAGGCATATTCCTAAATTGACTTGACATGAAGATAATTGTTCATTCCTTATGAAACTGAATGCCGCGCTTTTGCTCTACTTTCTTGGAGCGATTGAACCTAAAAAATACAATAGCTCATTTTTTCTAGCCATATCTTCAGAAGATTTGTACAGGTGTGTGATGTAAGCTATTATAATGAATTAAACTCCGAAGTTCATCCTTAGATTTTATAATGACCTTTTACTGCATTTCTCGCCAACGCAACATTGTGGTTAGATTGCGCAGTTCTCTCAATAAGGGTGCGCCGAGTGCTGCTGTGCCAATATTAAGCTTCTATAAAAATAATAATACAAGGAAATAATTTCAACAAAAACTAAGATCAACACTTGATTTCGATGAAAATGTTTCAACTGATGCTTGATTTCTTCCAAAATTGGAAAAAATTGATTTTAACGGTAGTTAAACCAATTTTAGACAATAAAAAAATTTTAAATCCTATATTTGACCGCCTAAGCTGAAGCATTCGATACCCGACGACAATAGAATGCAATACTTACCATCCGTTGTAGTGAAAAATTTCTGTAGGAAATGTCTCCACCGCTTGGTGAGGCAATTAAATATCCTGTCTAACTTTTTCGCCACCTGCATGCATGTTTTTCGCCGCCACAGCAATTGAATCGCTTAGGCGGTGAAAAACATGCATGGTCCGGAGAAGAAGTGAGACTGGGTACAGACCGGAGGAGAGAGGCAGGCCCGGGGAAGTGTACGATTTAAAAAATACAGCGATTTTGTAAGTCCCCATTTTCATCATGAAATGCAAGCATGGCTGAGGAAAATTTCACAGAAAACTTATGGACCTGGAATAATATTCGGTCCGAAATAATTAATACTTAAGAGTTAGGTGGACGGGATGCAAAGGGACAGGGAAAGGTAGTGAAGGCTGTAAGATAGAAACGTGGTAAATTCTTTGAGTGCAGTTTTAAATTTACCGAAATCATGCAGGCCAATTTAGACTATTATTCGCGTGTTTTATTCAAGATGCTTGAATTTGCCAGTTGTAAGTGCAAAATCAAAAGCATTTAGCGTAATAAAATCGATTGTGATAATAGATAGGCATTGAGAAAATATACCATTTATATTGGTGAGCCTGAAATGAAAATAAAAAACATTTGCTTTATAATGATGAAATTTCCAAGTACATGGAATAGCTGTTATTAAGTTAAAAGAATGCATGATTTGGGGAATTCCTTTTGATGTAATCAATTAGACAGATTGCCATTGAGGAAAAACTAGAATTTATTTCTTGCAATCTATTTTCCCCGTTCAAATTAACACAGTTCAAAGCAAAATACATCCTGTCCCACAGCCGTCGCTGACCAACGTAACAATTATTAACATCGTAATAATCATCTGTTCCTATATTCTAGGGGTGAATGAGATAGCCAAGGAATCTGATATTTTACATTATCATTATCTACCCTACGTTCGTTTATTTGGATGAAAATTTTAGCTTTTTAAATTAAAACTGAAACACAGAATTGGAAAAATTCAGGTATTTGTTGAGGAGAGGACACTAATCGATTTCCCAATTTTTATTGCTTGTATAATGTTAATGAGATCGACATACACAACTTTTCTTCTATCAGCACTTTCCGTCGCAAATGAGCATTTAACGAGTTATAGCGGTAGGTTAATTACCACAATTTTAGTCTTTCAAGTGGGAAAAATCGTTTAGTTTTCTTCCATAGAAAATTTTGAGGGGAGACTCCGATAGAATCTCTGTTCCGCCGGAATGATCGAATGATCGTTACGTTACGGTAGGTTGGGTTAGGTTAGATTAGTTAAGTTACGTTACATCATCGCTATAACTCGTTAAATACTCATCTGCGACGAAAAGAGCATAGAAGAAAAGTTGTGCATTTCGATCTAATTACCATTAGACAAGCAACAAATTTTCAAAAATCGATGAGTGTCCTCTCCGACATTTACCAAAATTCAAATCTGCTCAAATTTTATTCGAAAATGACTCAAACTAAGAGTCTCCACCAGATGAAACCGTAGGGAGAACAGCCGAGTCGACAGGCAGAATTTAACCGTCGGCTCTTCTGCTACGACAACGTAAAATGTTTAAAAATCCTACTAAGACTGCGAGTGTCACCCCCAATATCCTCAAGGCCGTTAGCTACATCAGGCAGTGTGCGTCTGGCACGTAAGATGAACAACTCGTGAGATAAAGAAGCCAATTAATCGTATAGCAATGAAAACGCCCATTTTTCCTTTATCTGTGAACATTTTTATGATTTTGCTACAAGCGGGGCTCCGTAGTTACGAGCTCTTGCAGCTCTTCACCTCTGAGATAAAATGAACAGATCTCGTGAATAAGTTTCTTCACAAAATCGGTTAACCAGAAATATGGACCAGAAATTATCTTGATGGTCTTTCGATTGTTTTCGACTCTATCGACCCGGCTCACTCAACTTCTTTTGGCTTAAAGAAATTCAACAGCGATAGAATTATCAGGTGAAACAAAAGTTCTGTCCCTTTTTTTAATTTGGAAGAAAGTGAAAATTCTCTCAAAAAAATGTTTATTTTGTCTTCAACATAGTCACCATTTTTATTAATTACATCTTCCCTTCTTGCCATAAGCTTTCTGATTCCTTCACCATGAAATTTAGCCAGTTTGGACTCACAAAAAGAAAATAGCTTCATTTCGACTTCTTCTCTTGAAGTAAGCCTTTGTCCCATTAAATGATTGTGTTAGCTCCTGAAAAGACGAAAATCGGTTGGAGCAAGATTGGGAGAATACGGTGGGTGATGCATGACTTCCGAGTCAAATTCTTCAATGAGATTTTTGGTTGCTCTTGAAGTGTGGGATCTGGCATTGTCATGCTGCATAATCACTCCTTTTCTGGTGATCAAAGAAGGCCGTTTTTCCTGCAAAACTGCTTTTAAACGAGTTAGCTGCTGACAGTAAACTTCAGATGTTATTGTTTGATTGTCACCAATTAGTTGATATTAAATAATTCTCTTCAAATCCCACCATACACACAAATAATTTTTTTTGGGTGCAGTCCACTTCTCGGCTGCGGAATTGGCTTTGAACCGCGACTTAGCCACTTTTTTTGCGCTAAACATTGTTGTAAAGGATAGACTTCTCGTCGCCAGTTATGATGCGGTCTAAAAAAGGTGCCTGAAATTCACGAGATCGCAGAGAAACACAACAGGTCACACGCTGTTGCCTGTTGATTTCTGACCAATCGTGTGGGACCCATTTCCCAGCCTTTGAGACTTTGCCAAGTCTTTTCATTTCTCGATATATGGTCATCTGGCTCACATTAAAGGTTTTGCTCAGTTCTCTAGTAGTGCAGGTTAGATTTTCATCAATGACAGCTAACAATTGCTCAGAATTGAGTTTTTTTGAGCATTCTGCTCTTGGTTCGTATTTTCAGACTGAAGTCATCCTTTTTGAAACGTGAAACCATATTCTGCAGGTCTTTTCATTCACAACATTATTTCCATAGGTGTTTTGAGTATTTTTGCCGCTGAGCTTGCTGTATTGCCTTTAAGAAATTCCAACAGTAAAATAGGCCTGATATGCTCTTTACTTGAAGCGCACATCAGGGCTAAAAATAGTTTTTAATTACGATAATTATCACACAATCTGAAAGAAGAAATAATATTTTATTAATTATCATAGATAAGCACAGAACATTAAGAAGCTAAATTGAAGCAATCGTGCCCTAAACGCATAGCTCAAAAATTGGACAGAACTTCTGTTACAACCTGATATTTTTTCTCACCCAGTCTCGTCCACTTAAACCTGGTCTCCTCCAGCTAAACCCAGTCTACTTGGTGCCATGAACGACTGAACTTAAACTGCTCTCCTATTGGACTAGCTGCACTTTAAACGATCCGAGCGCGTTCAACCTCAGTTGTTTTACAACTTGAAATATGAAATACAGCGCAAACAAACACTCGTCGTGCCAGTTAATTGTGATACCTTCAAGTAGACTTAATTCACCATCATTTGCTGAGAGATTTCGATCAGTATTTACGCAGATGCATACCAGATGAGGCTACATAGATGGGCGCAATAAACATCACAGCCGAAGGGAACAAGGTTCCGAATGCGGATCAAACTGGAACACAGTTTTGCTATGAGAGTCTAGTACGGAAAAATTTCGGTTGTAAGAAGACGAAGGAAGACATGCCATTAATATAGATGCATACGAGGTGATAAGAATGTCATGAGAGGCTTCGCTCTCTTGCAGACGATGGGCAGTAAATTAGGAGGCGATCGGGAGCGGCATTCCAAGTCACGGTTTAAAAATGAAGGTACGGCACTCAAGGCTAGCGGTACGAAAGGGCGTGTTGCGAGAAGCGCAAAATCATCGACGCAAAAAGAAGGCTATGGGCCGTCATGATAGTAATATTTAAGATCTGCAGATGCCACAAAAAAACGGAGGGTAGTGTAATTGGAATGAAGCTTAAAGATCACAAGGTAAGAGAATAAATGATAAGGCAATAAAAAAGGTAAAAGTGGGGAACAGGCTGACAGGAAAAGATTCTAATTTATTTCCTCCGTAACTCGGTTTGGTCACAATCAAAAACTTGTTTTTACCCGCGTACTGTGCATAGTAAAAAAATTGCCGTACTGCTGAGTGAAAATTTTACGAAGAGCTAATGGCAGAACTTTTTTTGAGCGATCTGCCAGTCAGGTTGTTAAACTGAGATACACGATGCTTAAAGCTTGATATTTCCTGAGCGTTCGGGTCTGGGCACTCGAGAATAGGACAATGCAGTTCCAATACCCACGATGAAGATCTAGTATCGATGTTCGCAAGGACAGAAAGTAGGTAGTTTCGATGTTTGCAAGGACAGAAAGTAGGTAATTACGATGTTCGTAAGGACAGAAAGTAGGTAGTATCGATGTTCGTATGGACAGAAAGTCGGTAGTATCGATGTTCGCAAGGACAGAAAGTAGGTAGTATCGATGTTCGTAAGGACAGAAAGTAGGTAGTATCGATGTTCGTAAGAACAGAAAGTAGGTAGTATCGATGTTTGTAAGGACAGAAAGTAGGTAGTATCGATGTTCGTAAGGACAGAAAGTAGGTAGTATCTATGTTGGCAAAGACAGAAAGTAGGTAGTATCGATGTTCGTAAGGACAGAAAGTAGGAGTTGACCTTCAGCGTTGTTGTAAGAGTACTTATGTAAGTGGATACGAGTATTCCTGGCTAATATTAGCGAATGAGAGTATGCATTTTCAATATCGGGATGAACTCAGATTTTATATCAGCATTTGAATAAATTTTTCCATGCATTCACTCATTCAGTGAACGCTTGATTCATTTCTTCTCAATATTATTAGAATTAATACCAATACTTCATTTGAATGATTGTAAAATTTAAATTCCTAGCATAAAACAGGTTCATTTCCGTATCAAATGCGAATTATCACGTCCAATGCATGAAATAGAATCATACATGGTAACGTCTACTACTCAAGACGCTATAATTATGCACTGCCAAAATTTCTAACAATATCTTCTTAAGTGCCCGTAAATGTCAATAGTCGACTTCATCATTTCAAACTCGAATAGCGACGGTAGTGTCTTCTGCTAACACAGGCTGATGGCAATATTAGGATCCACCGATGCCAGTAAATGTCATCACTTTCAAAATTCAAATCTCTCATACCCCAGACTATCGACCATCTCGGGTAAGCGGCCTAATCTCCTCCAACGCATACCTGCAGTTTCAGTACCTCCGAAATTGGCCAATTTAGTTAATTAATACTAGGTTTCACCTCATTTCCGCTGAGTTGAAAAAATTTTCAGGAGAAACTCAAAGAATGTTACGGTCAAACGCAAAACTTAATGTATTGTAACTTCATCCGAGAAACTTAATAAATCGTGACTACATACGAAAAACATGATGAATCGTGATTCCGAACGAGAGACTTAATGAATGATCTGAACCAAGTTACACGACATGACTGCCAAATTTCAGAATCTCTATTGGGTCAGCCAGCAACAGTGCCAAAAGAAGGTAATGACGACGAGTATGAACTGAGCCTTTCCGTTCAGCCAGCAATATTTGCGGACCCTATTAACGAGAAAAAAGTACGATTTTTAAATCCTAAATGCAAGTTATTTACATCACACACATGCGATGAACAAGCCTGTGCACATTTCACGCATATTTTATCATCAAATGGTTCCTCCGCACAGTTGAAATGCTAATTTACCTCCTACTTGTATTTCATTAGGTGGAACACTTTACTTCTCTACCTTCAAAGTATACTCATGGTAATACAGCAGTGAGAAACATGAATTTCATAAATATTGAAGAACCTACACCGAGTTAGGTAGCTATGAAAGCTGATTAGTTGAAATATTTTCAATTCGAAACTCTTCGAAGGCCAGCTATGTCATCAATTTTGTCTTGAATGTGCTAGAGATAAATAGGGAATACAATACGAACTAGACATGAACAAAAGTACGTTTTACATATGAAATGAAGAGAATATTTCAACTGTCAACTGTATGGAGAATACATTTTTCACTAAAAATTTAGCGAGCCCCAAAACGAAAAGGAAAACCTGGTAAACATTTAATCTGTTGAACACACTATCCAGTTTGACATCATATTCTTTGGCCCAACCGATTTGTTGTGCGAGGAAGATGTTCGCTCTGAGCATCTGCACAAAAAGCTATGATGATCAGCTAGACGTGGGCAGATTCTCATGAACAAAATCAAGGTTATTTTTTTCTGGAACGAAGATCGTCTTCCAAGCGGTCTACGTCTTCCCTACATTCCAACCTAATCGCCGAGCTCGACACGTAGTGCTGTGATGAGCGATTTTTTACGTCAGAATAGCTAAGCCCTGCAGCTGCAGATTCTACATTCTACGCTTATCCTCTGCATCAGTAGTAGACTTTCGCATCTATAATTACGTGATGTTTCTATGTCAACTAATGATTTCCAGGCTCAAATAGAAGTGATTCTGGAACTGAATCATAGCGTTTTCGTAAGAAAGAGTCAAGCTGAAATAAAAACGGTAAATTGTTACTACGAGTGGAACCGTTTTTTAATACGAAGGTTCTATTGACTCCTCCATGAAGGATTCTTCCCTTGTTTTCTTCCCTCAATGGATGTCAGGTACAAAATGTTTCATTTTCGAAGCAATTTGATCGTTAAGGGAACCCTTTCCAAAAACTGGAAACTTTTTTTCTATTGGACGTACGTCTATGGAAATTTGCAGACTACTAGATCTCCTAATTCTAAACAACTTTTATTAAAGAAGTTTTTTCATTTGGGGCATGAAAAATTAATTATTCCTTATAATAAAAAAAATATTTATAAATATTTTCCATAATTTCTCCGAAGTTTACAAAGCTAGAGAAATGCGGTTTGTTGCATTTGAAAGCAAAATGTGTGCTCTAAAAAGTTGACAAGACAGTTTTTGATTTATTTCATTTCGAATTTATAAAAATTTTTTGAGAGAGGTAGGGTAAAAGTTTTAATTTTAGGGTAAAAAAGTCTACGGAAAGTTTTACGTAAAATTTTTGGAAAATTTATCTTGTCAACTTTTTAACGCACACATTTAACTTTCAAACGCAACAAACCGCATTGCACTAGCTTTGGAAACTTCAGAGTAATTATGACAAATGTCTTGAAAACTTTTTTTTTCAAATTTTATTTTAAGATTCAAAATGCTTTTTCTCCTACAGTTTTTGAGTTACAGGGATGTTTGTTGCATCATTGGATGCAAAAAAACAAGGGATTTCCAAAAAGTCAAATAGTTTTTCAAAATTCATTTTTGTTCAAAAGTTATGACGTCATAAACTTGAATTTTATGAAAAAAAATGTGCTTTCTTATTTTTTCATTTTTTAAATTCTTTATTGAAAATTTGAGAAAAAGCATTTGAGTTTTTGAAATTTACACGTAATTCTGCATCCAATGATACCAAAATAATTACTGTAGCTCAAAAACTGTCGGAGAAGAAGCATTTAGAAAACCCCCCCAAAAATATCGTTTTCTATGATTATTCATTTTCTTTTCAAGAAAATCGCATTTTTTATAGAAGGTAAATGATTCTAAATTGCATTTGCTATCAGTGTACCAAATTTCATCGCTCTAAATTCAATGATAAAAAAAAGATTCGGAAGGGGGACGCTTACCTTGAGGAATATGAATGATGAAATATAAAAAAGTTGAAAAAAAAAATTTGAAATTTTAGGAAACGCATTTAATTTTTGGAATGTTCACGTTATTCTGCATCCAATGATACCAAAATCATTACTGTAGCTCAAAAACTGTCAGAGAATAAGCATTTAGAAAGCCCCCTCCAAAAATGTCGTTTTCTATGATTTCCAATTTTCTTTCAAAGAAAATTGCATTTTTTCATAGAGGGTAAATGATTCTAAATTGCATTTCCTATCAGTGTACCAAATTTTATTGCTCTAGGTTCATAAATGAAAAAAAAGGTCCGAAAGGGGGAAGCTCTCCCCCTCTCGGGGAGGCGCTAGCTGTGGGATACGTTCCTGATATTTCTACAGACATTCGAGGACATATCTCAAACTCTTTTAGGGCAATAAAAAAAAACAATCAGGAAAATCTAATCTTTGACTGAGATGCTCGGAAAGGGTTCCCTTAACACACACACGTCTTGCTTATTAAAAAATTTACACTTACAAATACCACTCCTGTACTTGTAAAATAATTTATGATGCTTTGGAAACGTATTTTTCAACTTCAGCCTCATTTTCATCCGCAACATTTTATTCAATTAAACAAACATGGGCATCTTAGGATGCTTTATTTCCAATCAAGCCTGATACAAATGATCTTAAGCATTGGTCTTTCAGTGGTTAAGCGAGCAATTCGATCATTTTACACAAATTTTCAACATCATATTTTTTCGCGTTTATACTGTTTCCACCCACTTCAAAATACCGCTTCATAAACTTTGTGATTAAATTAGATGTTAAGTTAAGCTTCACTAATCGCAACAAAGGCGTTCCAGAAGGCGAAGGAAGAGGGCATCGTTTAGAATGGAATTAAGGGAACGCGGAATATATACACAAGGTGCAAAGAAATAGTAAGTTGAGAAAGAAGTTCATGAAACAAGTTAAAAGTTGAGGAAAAAAGTAGTAGGTGCTGAAAAACAAGGCAGAATTGAACTGAAATACGATGGTCCATAACAAAAAAAAATTGAACGTTAGGTAGGAAGACCTACCTAACGTTCATCTGGGACCTCACATATTTCCTCTGGGAACGTTAATTCCCATAGATACAATAGTTCTATCCCCTAAGGGGTATAAACTTTGGGGCTACGACATTTTTTCACTTTCCAGGTTGCTTCACTGAAGGGAAAACAAGTAGAGAATAATACGCAAAGTAAAGGGGATTCCACCCAGGCTGGTGGATCTTTTCCAGATAATAAAAAGTAAGGCGAAAATCACTACACGTATAGTCATTTTTATTAAAAATGATCATATAAAACTGAACGTTTCGGACTAACTGTCCATCTTCAGCAAAAAATCTCTGTAAAACAAAACCAAAGAGGAAAAAATTAATCCACTAAAGAAGTATCTATAAAATTCTAAACTTTAAAAAAACACTAACAACGAAAAAATAATATAAGAGGAAAAACTGAGTAGCTGAATTAGGTGTTGGCAATATGAAGCGGGAAAGCACTTTGGGTTTCATTCAGTATAGGTTTCTTTTTGTAAATATGCAGAGATTCGAGAAGGCGCAGATCTGTTCTGTAAAAGGTACCGGCCAAGAGCTTAAAATCATTTAGAGAGACTGGAACATTGCACTCTTCTGCATGAGATCTAACAGAGGACAGTGGGGGGGACCCAAGAGGAAGACCAGTTCTGCAACTACGCCCAGCATGCTCGGAAACTCTGGTCATCAGCGTACGGCAGGTAGAACCAACGTACCGCGATTCACAACGTGAACAACTGTATTGATACACCAGAGACGAGCACAGTGAGGGTGGCAGTTTGTCTATGAAACGAAATAGAGAACCAATTGTAAAATTATTCACGAGGATCATTTGAACTTTGAGCTGCGGGAAAAACTTATTAAAAAGGGATTTAACATCCTCGCTTAGTTTTAATGATTGATCTCCAAAATACGGCAACTTAACAGAGAAAGCTTGTTGTGCACAAGATTGAACAGATTGAGAGTTATCATAAATTTTTGACAAAAATTTATTGATTTGCCCGTCAACAACAGAACATGGAAATCCGTTTTTGGCAAAATATCCTCGCAAAAAATCGAACTCTCTGTGTAAGTTTTGAAAGTTAGAATACACATTATACGCTCTATGGACGAGACTACGAATGCCGCAAACCTTAAAATTGTATAAACAAAAGCAAAAAAAGCTGGTCCCGAGCCCAGAAAAAGTTTTCTTTCGGAAAACAGAGCACTGAAAAGTATTGCCAACTCTCTCCACACAAGCATCAAGGAACGGCAACCTCTCATTGTCTTCGTCTTCCCTAGTAAGTCTAATATTGCTACGACGAGAATTTAAATATTGGAGGAAGAGGTCAGCATGAGCCTTATCTCTGAACAAAACAAAGGTGTCGTCAACATACCGCTTGTAAAATACAGGCCTAAAAACAGGAGGACATTCTTTTAACCAGTTTTGTTCATGGTGGCACAGAAATAAATATATTAGCAAACGTTGGGCCTAAAGGTAAACCCATGCCCAACCCATCAACTTGCTTCTAATATTTACCATTGAAAATGAAAAAAAAATTACAGACTGCCAATTTAGCAACTTTTCAACAATACTGTGAGAGAGCCCCATACTGTGAGAGAGCCCGCAAGTTGTCAAACTTTCATGGGGCTCTCTCACAGTATTGTTGAAAAGTTGCTAAAAATAGTAGTCTGTAATTGCATTGTGATGATTATTTTTCACCTGTTCTGCGTCGGACTTAAATTTTATCGTCAGAACCGACAACGTTGAACTTCGATGCTTTTCTGAGGTAACCTGTATTTCATTACGCATCAGTCTAGATCACATTGTGTGTCAAGATGGGCTATATATTTTTCATTCAAATGATGGGCTTGCCAGTTGGCTCCCGAGCATACAATCCTATATTTTAAAGCATACACTGTTTTCCTTGAGACAATACTCCCTGTCTCTTCACTAAACTTGCGAGAAATTGATGACGCTGTCGCAAAACGGTCAATTTCAGCCACTAAAACAACATTGGAATTTTCTCGCACACACGTTTTTGGAGGTGTTCCGGTCTTCGGCTTTGTATCTAGCGTTTCAAATGTTTTGCATCTGCTTATCATTCGATGAACAACACTCTTAGACTTACGTACAACACAAGCAATTCCTTTAATTGATTTTCATGCTATAGTGATTTGTCTAAATGATATCCTGTACGACACAGAGTTTTACGTGTTGACCGCTCCATTTCGCTTGATAATAGTTCCAATAATTTATAAGCATTGTCTATAACTCCGAAGACGAGTACTTAGTGTTGAAAATAAATTACATGAGCTAAATAAAGTAATTTTTTGAATTGTTCCTTAACTTTCAGCTTTGTGATGAGTCACCAATTTTTTCTAAATTAAAATGTTGCATCGAAATTGTTGAAAACCATATAACTCAGTATCTATGGTTTAGACATATTCAGTTTATCTACATTTCTTAAACGTTTCCCTAGAATTAATCGTAGAATATTCAAGTTTTAAACTATAAAGTGTTTTTGCTTCCGTTCCAAATGCTATGTCCGCTACTGTGATTTCATTTCATTCATACTCTTGATCAAGAAAAGTGGTCAATTAGTACAAATAACCTTAACGACAGATCGCACAGGCAGTTACGTATGTATTTCCAAACAGAAGAAGCAAAATTCCTCATAATATCCATGATATATCAAAGCACAACGAGCAATGCGCAGCGTCAGCAGTAAATCTGCATTGGATTTGCGAGTCCTGTTACCACTGACATTGCACATCAGAAATATTTTCCCATGGACGTCCTCACTCGCAGGAAATTCAGTTAGGATGAACTTGGTGCTGTAGGCAGGTTTTCACATGCGGTAATTCCTTCCTTTGTTCTGTGAAGAATTTGTTCATCAAGAGCATCTAATTGATTTTGAGCACTTTCTCATTGAAGTGTGATCTCGCGCCTGCCGTCGTACGGATTAAATGAGCACAAGTTTTCCTTCGACAAGTCAGTGGAAAATCTGCATTGGATTTGCAGGACTTGCGAGTCTTGTTACATCTGCTGCGCACCTAAAATTTTTCCCCATGGACGCCTCACTTTCACACTTTCAAAAAAGTTAGTTATGGTGAACTTGCATCAGAAGGGCAAAGGGGAGAGGCGTAAACTAAAATTCTTTTTGGTCAAAATCCCACGACAAGAGTAAATAATTACTCAGCAATCACAAAACTGATGGCATCGCACACGGACAACGCGAGCGAGGAAGCCAAGAGCGAGGGCTGTTGGGGTCAACGTTCTGCTGCTCTGGCCAGGCAATCATGTTTTTAAAATAGGTGTTAATTTTACGAGTTTAAAGTTAGAAATTATGGCAAGTTTTTCATTTTTAACTTTGATCATTTTCATGAGAAAAAACAGTTTTAGTCATTCAGAACTCGTGTTATAAAATATTGAATTCAGTTAAAAATGAGATAATTCATTTTGAGATCCAGGTAATCTCCTCTAAAGTCCTGAACAACTTCCAATTTATAAGATCGTTACACCTCACAGTAATCATTTACGCAAGTCTAAAGTTCTGTTCGGAGTTCGCTTCACTGCGTATAGTCATCACTTTGTTAAAAGACCTGATTACTGCGTAAAACTATAGATTCTGATTGATCTTTCAACCTGAATTTGCCCTCTTGATCTTGGCGAAAAGCGATTGATTTTAACCAGGTGAGTGTATCAAGACGAATGTTTGGAAAATTAGATCCAGGCTGCTCGATGAGTATGCTCCAGTTCCGAGCACCACCGTTCCACTTACTAAGTTTACATATTGTCAGTGCATAAGTGTTAAATTCATGCACTCAGATCATGACAAAGGTTCATGAGCAAATCTAGTTACAACAATATTTGAACTATTACTCTGTATGCGAAACAACGGTCGTCGATAATTAAGATTGCTTCACTTCAATAGAATTAGTCATACATCATCTCACAGGAGCTTATCGGTGCATAATTATGTCATCAAACGCACGACGTCGTAAAACCTGACTCAATGAACATCTAAAAATAATCACAACTATACTTTCATGTATGGTAGCTATTAACATTAAGAAATCCGATCGTTCAAGCTCGAACGTTCGGGTGCCAAAGATCTGTTTTTATGGTTATGTGCGCGTTACCCCCGAGTTATTTTGCCCACGTATGAGTGGCCCCACACGCATTGCAAGTGATGCGTAGCAAGCACATCGTACATGCATATTTGAGACCTCGAGAAGGTCAAACGTAGCACTTTGTAGCAGACACGCGCAACCTTGCATGGTGTGCGCATCACATGAGCGTTCTAGCTCCCAAACTTATCGCTGCATGTACGGAGGCGCCTGAAAGAAATTATACAGTGACACTATTTCACTAACTTGTAAAATAAAACTAGATTTAAGTCAGCTGACCTTAGTAAGCCATGTACCATTCGATTCAATGGTGCTCCCGGAGCTATCTTTTGACATTGGCAGCTGTGGGCATAGATGCATTATGCTACTTGAAGATGAGATTCTTCTCCAAATTATCATCATAATAGGGCACAAAATGCTCAGCAAACATGTCAATGTATTTGGGAATTTAATTCGGCCTTGTAATCGAACGAGAGACCCAGGACCATGAACACTGATGACTCCCCATACCATGACAGAACCCTCTGCCAGGATGAGGCGTCGAAATCATCATGACTTCTAACGAATTCCACACGGCGCTTACTGTTCTTTACCGATATCATCGGTTTGTGTCATGCAATGCAACCACTCAATTTAAATTCACTTTTCAACGAGGCCACACCCTTTTTGAACCTGAGAAGCGGTTTTAATCTTTTTTTGAGGCTGCCTATCTTCAAGACGCCATCTTCCTTTTAAGAAGTAACTCTAGGGCTGCCAGATTATGGACTATATTGAACACTATCGATATTCTGATGTCCTACCACGGTCAACCGGACAATTTTTTTTATTTCATTTGAGTCTTCTGACCATTTTTCAGGTCGACAAGACATCATTTTGGAGTTCATTGAACTCCTCCCTATCACTACGAGAAAGACGAGGCATTCTGAATGACCCTTTATTAAATTATAACGTTAAACACATTGGAACAACTTTTAATAAGGTTTCAGAAGATGCATGGTCTTAAATGGGGATAAATTTTCAGAATTGCCGTCTAATTCGAAACTGTAAAGTTTGTTTTTGATTACAAATTTTCATTTCACCTCACATGTTAAGGTATATCCACACAAGTAGCAATGCAACTTAAAAATGAATGTGACATTTGAATGAGGAAACAACGCTGAATCTAATGGTATGTAACCCATTACGGTTAGTTACCTAAACTTTAGAGTAATTTATAAATTTATTTAAATATTGGCATCACTGAATTTTTTTCTGGAGCCACTCAAGCTCTTGAATCAGGTGCTCAGCTTCAGGGAACAAGATTTCAAAATATATTATGTTTTTATTCGAGTTGGTAGGGTTTCAGTGGGAAGATAAATAATGCGGATTTATTTGAAAGATCCTGCACATGTAAGTCAGAAATTTTACTAGGTGGAGTAAAATTAGGATGGAATTCTGCCAGTAAAGTAAAGGTGTTTTTTGCTTTGCGTAGCGATTTGGCGAAATTTCTGAATAACACTTCGCAAATAACTACTGAATCAATAAATGAAATTTTAAACATACAAAAATTTGGATTGAAAAAATGAATGCAGTCGTAAGAGGACAGAATGAAGAAAAAAGGTTTGTAGGAGAAAGATATAAACGAATTTTTTTTGAGGGGGAGGAAAATCATTCAGCTGGTAGAATCGAAATGTACTCTAGATAGGTGGAGTGCACATTTTTCATTTTTATTCGTAATTTGAGGGAATGGCTAGAAGATACATACAATATTTCACTATTGCTTATCAAAACACGAATTTAATTCTTAAAAAAATCATTCTCACAGAAAACGAAACGGTGAAACTCAAATGAAGCTGTATTTATTATTCGTTTTTTAGATGCGTCAAATGTTGATTGTGTCTGGAGAAGAAATTATTCATCTCTCTAATTCCCCAACACGTTTCCTGCGAAGGGACCCACCGGTGGCCACTGAGGGGATTTTCATAATGCTACTGACCGACCTACAGTCACTAACTCAATTTTAAAAATACTAAGCGAAATCTAAATAAACTCACAATCCAGTTAATGTTTACCACTTTCAAAATTGCTCATTACAATTGAGTTAAGATTTGAATTGAATATTGAACTTCAGTTTAACACGTCGCAGTTAACGTGTTAACTTTGTTTTAGTGACAAATAATTTTTTTTTTTAGAATCGGTATAATCACATACACGTCGACTAGCGTCCAAATCCTAAGGTTGAAGTGCGATACAAGTAAAGACACGCTCCTAACTTCTGGGCTATTCTTGAAAGCTTAAAAAGTAGTCACCAAGGTGACAAGACTTCTGCTCAGTCGTTCTCCAAGTTCAACTTAAACATAACCGTGGAGGTATTGAAGTGCGCAGGCATTAAAGTTCCCAATCATTTTTGTCGAAGTTTTCAATAAATATGAAGCAAAGTTCAATTCAAGTTGAGTTTTTAAGAACTCGACACAACAACCTTAAGCCTCGTCTTGCAAGTGCCTGAATCTTATTCTATTTCTCTGCAGCTTCCTCTGTGCATAGCCTGGACCAAAAGATCGTAAAGAAGGCCTACAGAAAATCCAGTTTGATCAAGTTCGGACGAGAAGAATCAAGGTTTCGAGAGCTGCGCCACAGAGCGCCCGTCCAGCACCACGGTAGGTATAGGTGGCTCCTCAGCGTGCAGCCTAGCTGTCGCTTTCCATGCTACGCTTTTCATATTTTTCCAACGAAAGATATGAATATAAAGAGTCATTTTACAGATTAATGTTCATTATTATGTACCAGTACGTGTTACAAAAATTAGCCAACAAATCTCTCAAATTACTATTGTAATTTGAGAAATAACTATTTTACTGAAGAAAATCGTAAAATAAGGTTGCTCTCCAGGAATGGAAGCCCACTATATTTTTATTCACACTAAATAATGCATCATGATCGATTTCATAAGCGTGGCTTCTAGGTAACACCATTGAGGCGCGAGTGAACTTCACAACTCGTGCGTAAAATTTGGGAACAAGAACACCGCTGCTGACGTTTGCGCGCTGTTGTACGATCAAACAGCACTCACCCATTCCAGTATTTTGTTCGCCTGCCTTCGTAACTTTGATGCAACTTTTTTGCAACGTTCATCCACATCGCGTTCAATGCACTCAGTGAAAAATTCTTGGATGTTTATCGGCCACACCCAAAATTCCTAACTCAGTTGTAGGACATACCTGAAAAACATCTTAATGATATAATACATCACCTTACTTTCATTTAACGCTTTCGCTAAGTAGCGTCATTGTGTGCTAATTTTTCGCCGGCATCGCTGTCGGCGACATTTAATAGCCGATCTCAATAAACTTCATTAAACTGAGGATCGTGAACCCCTCACCACGAACCTCACTGTATAATTTCCAACGGAGATCTTGAAGAGGCCGGACGCGGTTACGAACGATGGAGTCACGTTATGCTCCGCACGTGACCACTTGAAACTCACGAAAAATTCCCAGTCCCCGTGAATAATAGAATTAACTTTTGCCCGCCTATAGAGCTGGCCAGCAAGACAGCGGCGACTTCGAGGTTAAAGAACTACGATTGGAGCAAGGACCTCCTCCTCCAGTGGCGGCTGCTAAAGGAGCATGGTGTGCAGACACGCGTCTGCACTGACTCCTGCTATGTGAAGTATACAGGATCTCATGCTTGCGCGATGTGTACAACAGCATGTTAGTTCATAAACATTCTCAAATAATGCCTGATGATTCCAGCAAGTGTGTCATGCACGTGCTACACAAGCACAATGATGAATTGTAAATCGAAGAAGTTATTTTGAACTCATGGATAACGATATGCTGCACATGAAGCAAAGTATCGCTAACCTCAACTTTGAAGTCTGTAACATCTTTCAATAATAGAAAAAATTGTACTTCATTAATAAGAAAGTAACATTATCGACGCTGAGATAATCATCTGTAATATCTGAAATGAAAATGGAAATATTCTGTTACCAATAATCGCCTAGATCGAGTTACGAACCATGTGATGGCTGTTAAAATAAACGCTCTCATGAGCGCAGTAGATCGACTCTCCGGATGATGTACTCCCATTCTTCTATTGATATTAGTTGGTATGGAATTCCAATCTTTTGCCATCAATTGACGTGGAATTTTAGTCTTTAATTAGAATTCCTGAATGGGTACTTCGTCCTTTGATATTTATTGGATGCGTGGACTCCTAGTCTTTTAATGATGTGCAGGCGTGGCCAATGATTTTAAGAAAAAGCTTTTTATTTTAGGGCTTTATTTCAGAATATACTTATGTCTAATCGTCCCTTAATGTAGCAAATTACTTAGACGCAAGGTTAAAAAAAATTACGCGGATTTTCTTAAAAATTTACCAATTTTGTTTTTCCTAAAATACGGAAAACCTATTTATGCCGGTTTGAAAGCTGATACGGACATTAGAACTGATGAAAAAATCGTTTGTAAGGTGAATGGCATATTTATTTTCAAATGTTTTGTTTAATTGTTTTATTTTTTTTTATTTTTAAAAATGATTTCTTAACCGGGTTAAAAATCATGGTGATTTCGGAATAAATTAGGAAAACCGTCATTCTTCTTCATCAGAGTGTTCTATCCAAAAAGGAAATTGTTGCCAAGTAACTTGCATCGTCGTTAACTGTCTACAGATTGACAAAACAATTCAACGAGGCAAAATTCATAGTGGCAAAGACAGCCCCTGACAGGAAAAGATTGCCGTCGGTTCGTCAAGATGGGGCTTCACAGCGCTACTCGTTACGGGAAAAAACTGGCAGCAGTTCAGAGCTTGCCCTAGAATGGTAGAGGGATGGCGTCCATACCTCAGCGCGAACTGTTGGACTTTGACTCTTCGACAAGGGACTTTCTTCAAGGAGAGCTGCGAAGAAACCTCTTTCGACGGCGAAGAACATCAAAGACCGGCTCAAGTTTTGCAGGAAGTACCAGCATTGGACTGAACAATAGTCATTTTTTCGATGCATGTCTGTTTTTACCACCTTCGGGAAAAGCCTCGGCGACGGAGAAAAGGCGAGAGATTTAATAAGGAGTGTGTTGTTTCAACGGTCAAGCATCCTGCCTCTCTTCACGTGGGGTTGCTTTTCAGGCAAAGGGAACTGGAGCACTGACGATTTTACCCAAAAACACAGCAATGAATTCAGCCTGGGACCTGAAAGTCTTCAAGATCGTCTCCTTCCAACGATAGCTGGTCGGTTTCCCGACAAAGAGGTGGCTTACCAACACGATGGAGCTCCCTGTCATATATATAATGGAAGAGGGGTTAAAAAGTTCCTTGGTGACAATGGAGCGGAGATTTCGGGTCTTTGGCCTGGAAAGTCGACTGATCTTAATTCGATGGAATATATATGGTCGATCATCAAAAGTCGAGTGAAGAAGAAGAAGCCAACTAATTTAACGCAACTTGGAGCCTTAATTGATGATGAGTGGAGGTCCTTTGATCATAAAATCATTGAAAAATTAGTAAATGGCATGTCAAAGCGCATCAAAGCAATTTTGAAAAAGCGTAGTCAACATTGCAAATATTGAGAAAAATTAATTTTCAGTTTTGGTTTTTAAAAATTATTTGTGAGTAATTTATGCTTTTTATTCATCCTCTGTGATGTTTTCCGGAAGCAACCAATTAAAAATACGCAAAACTACACCTTAGTTTAACGAGAAAATAGAAAACCTCATTTTTCCCAAAATCATTGGCTACACCTGTACATTAATACGGCTAAATATCTTCTTGATGTTTAATGATAAAGACTCCTAGTCTTCTGTACATAATTTTTCATTTGAACTCCTGGTATTCCATTGACATTTTTTAATGTACACTACTAATGTTTTATTGATAAAGAAGATGTCAAGCCAACCTCAAGAAAAGCGTAGGCAAGAACTTTGCAACCAAGATCTAAATACCATTTTATCTCTGATATTGAAAGGTCAAAAGAAGTTTAGAGCACACGGAAAAAACGACAAAAACTACAAACAATTATCTAGAGTAGTATAGCTATTCATCTCAAGAGGAGTACTCTCGCAAAACGTCGCATCATTCCCGATACATAATTCATTTCAAATCCCTTGCCAGAAAAAACAATGCCACAGTATTGTTTCTATCGTATCGCAGGGTTTTAAATAACCGAGACTCGCAGATCCTGTGACTCCAGCCACAATTCCTAACTTTCAATGCCCCCCAATACTGTTCATAGGTGTTCCTCGTATTGCTCGATCTCCCACGTCCGAATTTCACTGTCGTCAACGTTCCCTGAATCTACGACCTATCTACTCTGGTCACCCTATCTTCTCCATGGTTGAGAGTAAGTTGGTCTGAAAAATGGGCTATTTAAGAAATATTTAATTAAAAAATTCTCGAATTGTTATTATGCAGGCAATTAACAGCCACTTTTTTCTTCACATTGACCTCCTCTCACTCGCCGTTCTTTCCTCAACCACAGATCCTGTCTCTCCTCCATCTCAAACAAGCCTATATTTAACTGAAGATACCCAATTCCGCGCCTCGTACCTCACCTCACTGTTCCTAACGGAGACGCACGCCACCGTTGCTGGAAGCGGAAGGACGACCAACATTGAGTTCCTTACATCAGCAAATTGACCACGCGACGCAGAAAGCCTGCATTAGCCTAAAGCTAAGTACGATGTATAGCTATAAAATATTATAAATTACTTCAGACAACTAAAAATAGTTTTCAGTCGGAAATAACAAAGTGCGCTAAAACATGGTAAAAGAGTCAGATTTCCTTCACTTGAGTTAGATTGACTCTGTGCACATATACACATTAGCGAGTTCGAATTTGCATCATTTGTAGTAATAAATCTGAGTAATACATTCTCTTGCTGCTATCAATGGCTTCCAATTACTTGATGTACTAAGTATCTTCTATCGAACATGTTGTTCGAAATATTTTCTGAATGTTTCCATGAGTTTTCTATCGAACGACTCGCTGACAATGTGCCCAACTAATCAGCGTGAGTAACTCTCGATTTTCGTACGATGTAACTGTTCCTGATGGTGGTAGGCCTCGTCGAAATTCCTCCAATGAAATACTTTCCTGCATCTTTTGTGTCATCTCTCCTCTCAGACTCTAACGAAGCATGACTGACACAAGTAATTCTGCAAGTTTGAGACCACGATTCTCCCATTGCATGTGCAATGGGACTTTAGTTTTCATAGAATAAGTGCTTAATTCAAACAAATTTGTTTCCAAACGAGATCGAGGTTGAGTTTTCAGCAGAGTCCCCAGCATTCACAAATATATGGAACTCCACAGCACACATAGATCCTTGTGCATAGAATTGAAATAAATGAAATCTTATAGTATACCAAACTATACAATACTATTGAACTATACTATTGAAATCTTATAGTATACCAAACGCATACTATAAGACTTTCATTATATAGCATAGTAGGTGATGGTCATTATTTGGTCTCGGAAAGTATGTATCAGACACATCGTATACATAATATATTTTACATTTCCCCCCAGAAGACTTTTGTTGTGTAGTATCTTAAATTTTGTATCGCATCCTCGTTTATTGATTTACATCTTTGAAGGCTTTTACTGCATTAATTCTTAAGTTATATCCGACGTAATTACATATATATCGTATGGCATTTTAATAAATTTTTTCACACAGTATGCTGGGATACATTTATCTTATATATCTCATACTTGTATATTATTTGGCACCTTAGGAGACTTTCTCAGTGTCAAATCTGCAAGCCGAGACCAACTCGCTGAGAGGAGCGAGTCGCTGTAGCTCGTGCGCTACTTTCACCGAGCCTTGAACACTGGGCGCCAGGCCGGCGTCAAACGAGAGAATTCGCATACCGTTAACTCGCAGGAAGCCATCGAGTGGCGGCAGCCTCACTACAACATCTCGTAGCGGCGTGTTCCCAGGGAACTTGTGCTCATTCATTCCTGTGATGGCGAGTGCGAAATCACACTTCAGTGAAAAATCCTCAAAATTATAAACATAGAATTTAATGCTATGACTAGGTAATTGCACACATTATATGTACATGTAACTAGATGTGCGGTCTCTTCGCGATTACCGTTGACTTAACATCTTTAGTCATATATAATGTATGCTATTACCTTGTGATAGTAATTAATTCTCTGTTTATATTTGCAGATTTACAGCTGATCCTCAAAATTGATTAGATGCTCATGATGAACGAATTCTTCACAGAACAATCGAAGGAATTACAGCACGTGAAAAACTGCCAGCGAACATAGTGCGGTTCATATAGCGTAAGATTACAGGATGCGTATTCGAGAACATTTTTTATATCTGCATTTCCCGTTAGATCTTAACTCAGTGAACGGCTTCCTCGTTCGTTGAGCTAATGGAGGTGCGAATGATCTTACGCATGCCTTACGACGTCGCAAAATTCTAGTGTCTACAGCGCAAAAAATGACCCGAAACTCATAGACGTTTCCTGACCACCGTGGGTCATGAGCTATAAGAGGGCAGGTGTGCCATGAGGGCATCAGTGAGAGAGTACGTCTACTGTTGCGAGCTTCTAGAAAGTCGAGACGGGTTCGACTGCCAAAGCGTGAGATCGAGTAAGTGAATGCCCATCACTCTTGGTATGCGATCATTACTAATTCCTCGTGTGCTATGTTGAACCAAGCAACAATTTATTAATTGTTGAATCAATGGAGTGCTTTAATAAATTGTGCGTCATGTAGACAATGCGCACGATCGGTGTCATGCACTTGCTGCGTGATTTGTGCTAGGCCAGCTTATCAATTTCGGTAAGATAAATTACAGAACATCAGAAATTAATAATAATCTAATACTCTCCTAGTCATACCTTAACAGTCTATGCCTAGGACTATTAGGCATAACTTGTTACTTTGAACCATTGCTACCTTGAGCTGCCAGTTTCATAGAACTCGGTTTCTAGACTTGAATTTGACCAGGAAAAACAAGTATGATTTATGCAAACACCTGGCTCGGGGACATGAGCTAGGCTGGGCGCCATAGGGCAGAGTAAAATCGTTCTCGTTGCACTCAGTGACCTCTGAAGCAGAAAGTAACATTCTTGCATTCTTTGACCATCTTCAAAGGAATAAAAATTGGTCGTGCTCATGATTTTTGATTTGCAGTAGTACAATGCACCTTCATACCTACCTCACCAAATACGAATGATAAAATACTTTGAGTTATAAATAATATTGACTATACACAAAATGACAGTTCATAAGAAATTTTTTACTCGCTTCGTTCGAGTAACTCTTGTTTATTATCTCTTATCAGTAAAGTAACAACATTTGGCCCATCAAAATTAATTCCCCATACTCACTTTATACATTAAAGTTTTCATTCAGATTTTTCCTTTTTAACATTTTGAATGGCACTCCTCCATCAGAGCATTCGTTTCTGTGGAAGGTGCATCATCTCTCGTCAAATTAGACAAGTTTTTTCCCCATGACTACTATAAAACACTCGGGAAAGACGAACTAAACTAGCCTGAAAAACAGGTGATCTCTTTGAAATACGAAGTATCTTCCCTTTGATGACCTGACATAAAATAATTCTGGCTCTAGGAAGATTTGAGTGAATGTTAACAAGATTCACGGGCAAGATCTTTGAAGACTGATTCGAATCTTATTCAGATTATATTATTCTAGTGATGCAACCATGCAGGCAAACCGAGCTGCAACATATCACTGAATTTCAACTTACTAAACAACCTGATTTATTGAAGAATATTTTAAAACCTATCACGGTGTAGTGTTTAAACTAAATGACAAAAAAACATCGCCAAAGCTTGACTGGTCTTCGCACTCGGAGACGCTATGAATCATTTAATCGATGTTCAGATGACAAGGAGAGTATTTGGACACAACCTTTCGCTCTCTTATAGAATATTATGCAGCACATGCGAGTAAACTCTGAAATTTGTGATGATAGAAGTGAATAATAACGTTTTATTGTCTTACATTCCAGATCGAAGAGGGCTTCAAGCAACAGAACAAGTCATCATGAATTTTTACCTGGTGAGTCTGGTATTTTTCACTTCAATCCATTTTTAAATTTCACACAGCAATTCTGTGCTTCTATTTATTTCAAAACTTTGCTCAAAATGATGTAGCGCTACAGCCACAAATAGAGAACATGATGGTCTTGACATTTTACGTAATGCGTTTTGTACGAATTACGTACGATTTTACCAAAATCGAAGATCAATCTAGGAGTGGTTTTTCCCTCTATGTAAATAACGAGAAATGTGTCAGCTATAAAAAATATCTCAACTAACCTATACTCTCACTGTTAACTAATTGAAAGTGTAGGTTAACTACTTGAAACTACTTAACCTATACTCTCACAGCTAACTACTTGAGAGTGACCGTAAAACTGTTTACCATCCTACAACCTCAACACCCTCAGGTTATCTTCTTGCTGATGGTCGCCCTTATGAGCCTGGCTGAGGGAGCTCCTCAGCTCATCACCAGGAAGAGGAAGTTCCCAGGGGAGCGGCGTATGGGCGCCACCAACTACGGCCAGTACAGCATCGGCAAGAAAGGATACAACAAACGTGAGACTTGCAATTACGGTCACTTTTAATAAGAGAGGGTTTTCTTAACACGTTGCTTGCGTACGACCCATCGATGGGCCGCGCTTAAGTTCTTTCTGCTGCGAAACGATCCAGCGATGGGTCGTTTGGAAAAATTTCAATCAGTCTTTCAAAATTGAGCGGACCCAGTTAATGTTTGGGTATTTACAAATTTGCCAACAGCGTGGGACCTTAAATTTGAGTTGAATATTGAACTCCAGTTTAACCCATCGCAGTCAACGTGTTAAGGGAGGAAGTTCTTGAAGTTCGCCCTTTTCTATAAATAGGATATCGGTGCAGACATTTGAAAACTAGAAAATTATAAGGTTTGAAAATGCTACACGAGACGCAAATACAAGATGGTGTGCATGAGCTCCTTTCATTTAGGAGGCACAACTACATTGAGGTCGTGCGACGCTAGATAAAGAACAACTAATTTTTAACTCCCGTATAATTGAGTGTGCTGAAAATGTTTAGACAATAATTATTTTTAATCATTCCTGCGAGTGACCAATTGATTTAATTTCAGGGCGAGGCTAGCAGAGCGATCGAGAGAATGCACCTGTCAGCTGCAAACCCGAGAACAACTCCGCGTCTTCATTTTCCATGCTTTAAATGTTTGCTGAATTCTACGTTATGTTTATGTTTAATTTATTTCCCAAACGCAAAAAAAAAATTACAAAAAAATATAAAATATATGGTGTTGATTTCTCGATGAAAACATTTTATTGATTTGAAAGTGTAGCGCATTATTTAAATATAAAGTATTTACTTAATATGAGGAAACTTTCTTACTACCTCTAATGGTCAAAGCAGAAATATCCATCGAATTCAATGAAATAAAAAAAAACACACGGATCATTGGGGAGCAAAAAATGCTTAAAATACAGCAGTCTACTTGATTCTACGATACAGCGATAAAAAAATTTCGTTGACGTTTTCTAAAATCTCAATTAGTTTTGAAAATCACTATTGCAAATGTTCCTGCCTGTGCGCATGAAAGACGTAAACCTCCGTAAAAAAATATATAGCGCTGTTAAAATGAGTACAATTAACTGATAGTGTAGGGGAGTTAATCTTTCCATTCACTCGTCACGGTCAACGAAATCCTTTAGAAAAAGCTTGGCTTTGTATATTTCAGTTATATCAGCACCTTAGGCATTCGTGGGCGCAGGAAGGTTAATCACATAAAACTTTAACAACTTTCTTCCCAATGCGCGTAAAAAATCGCATGTTGAATTTCACCAAGTATACTTGCAACCAGGAGTAAAAAACAGAATCAAAAACTACTCTATCTGTATCAATGCTGATTCAAAAGATTCTTAATCCCTTAACGAATAACTGCAAATGACCGCGAGCGGATCTCACGACAGTGGCAGAACTGATCGGAGGCTTAGAAGTAACCAACGCCTTCGGAATTTAAGCAACAAGATAGTCTGAACCGGTTAGTTGTATAGCCCGTTACAGTTGGCGGTGATGTCGCCCAAAGAACCTTGAATCAGCAGTAATGGAAGTTTTTTGCGCTGCGTGTTACTCTACATTGTTGTTGGCTATACTAACGGATGGGAGTCGGTGCTGCTACTGAATGAGGTCTACCACACTAGTGTGAGATTTACCTCTAACTAGTACTATGGCGTGAGGTTAGGTTAGGTTACTAATGGATATTACTTATTTCCATACATTTAATTTAGTGATAAACACTTAATTTGTACATCTCAATCTACACCTGGGTGGGCGATATTTGGTGGTAGACCTCACGCTATAGTTGCATGTACCTGGGAGTCTTTTTCAAAAATGTTGACTTTCTTTGCCCATCGCTAAACGCTAAACATCGGAATAAGTGTAAGTACTCCCATTTGATTCCATACAGTCTTCGAGCTCTCAATTGCGAGATGAAAACCACACGGAAGCAGTTCCACTCTTCTACGCTAAGAAATGAGAGTTGCTCTCATGTAAAACTACTTAAAAACTTTTGCTATTTGCTCATGCGTTTTGAAGTAAATCTCACTGACTCACAACCGGGACAGAAACTTTTTACGGCATTATAGAGAACTCAAATAGTGAACTCAAATGGCAAAACGTTGCAGATCCTAGACGAACACAGTAAAAACAATCCGTAAGCATTACAATTAACTAGATGCCAGCTCAATGCAAGACTTTTGCTTTACGACGTTCTCTCTGCGCTTTAATTTTCCCTTTGTTCTGAATGTAGAAAAATCTCGACACAATGGATCACGAAACACTCTTTTAATCCTCGACACTCTCACTGTTGGCCGACAAGAATTCAGTTTTATGTTAGTTTATGCGTACATTTATGATCGCAAGCGAATCTGCTAAGCGCTTAATTTTCCTTCAGCTATGACGCTCGAATCACAACAAAAATCATTTCAGAACTCTCCCAAAGCTCGACAGCAATCTGTATCGTCGAAAAATTCCAGTTTTTCTTTACCATGCTTCTGAAGAACGCTGGTCTCTTTCTCCCATCAACATTGCAATGCTTTCTGAACCTACCATGAATTGAACTGGCTTTCAACCTTTTTGTTGCTTCTCCATGCAGTAATCCGTTGTATCGTTCTGATGCTTACACAATCTGCTGTGCAGATATCCTGAACTTTATAGTTTTCCGCTAATTATAATTATCACTAAAATATGGGCATGGGAATGGATAAGCTAAGCCGATAAATGGCGCCACTTCGCCTTTTTAAACTACTTTCTCCTGTACAACAAACACTGCAGTGATCATAAGAGATGGTAAACATGCTGTTGGCGATGCTAACTCTATCACATGACATTCATCCATGTAAAATATGCTGCGTATTGTAAATAATGAGTGTCAAATGGGAACACTTAAAGCTCATAGTGACAAGATCACCAACAATTAAGTGGAACGAATCATAAGAACGATACTCTAAGTGTCATCTTGAGTGCGAATGATCGCCTGATCGTTGAAGGGACGGAAAGTTAAGGTACCGATTAAAACTAAAAAGTTGATCAACGGGGCTTAAAGCAGCGGCCAAAATATTAAAATCGTCTAATTTTATTGGAAGATTACATCTTTCAGCATGGGTTCGTAAGGCTGAGTGAGAAGGAGCAGCAGGAGGACGGTTCGTGCGAACATGTAAAAGTACATGCAGGAGTTTACTTTTTTAAAAAGTTTTTTTCATTCCAATGGTTATTCAGTGCGACTTTTTGAGGGAACTCTGAGTAATTTTTTCAATCGAACGTACTAGCAAACTTCGACTGTTGCTATTGTAGGGAAGAAAGGTTTGTTTTGTATCCTCCCTTTTTCGGTCAGCAATCGGAGAAAATGAAGAAAGATTGTATGTACTTTTCTCCAAATATTTCACTCATGCTAACTTTCATTTTGTGCTTATTAGTAAATATAGAATTGGTTTCTTCTTCAACATCAAAGATAAAATTCCAAAAGGTATGTTCTCTTCGGTAATTTATCAACACATTTGAGCACAGTGCGTGTCGGAGTATGTGGGTTCTACCGCTTGAGCTTTGGATATTCGCGTTGCAGAGCTTGCCGGCCGAAGTTATCGCACGAACCGTCCTCTTGCTGCTCCTTCTCATTCAGCCATACGAACCCGTGCTGAAAAATGCAATCTTCCAATAAAATTAAACGATTTTAATATTTTAACCGCTGCGACAAACTCCGTTGATCTGCGCATTATGGAATCGCTTTATATTTTACAACGCAAGCCTTTTTTAAATGACCCCCAATCCGCTGTTCCTATGCAAAAAGTTTAGCGATTTTTTTAGTTTAACTTCTACATATATTTACCTTCGATGTTTTCAATTTTTAAGTTTTTCAGAACAATTGTTGAGAATGACTCATCGAGTCGAAACGTTCATTTTTAACTGTAAAGCTTTTAATATAAAATGTTATGTATCAAAGCCTTATTCCTCGCTATTATTTTCTTAGTCAAAATTTGTAAAAAAATACACACCGACATGTCCTTCAGCATGTTAAGCTCAGATCTTGCATCCATCGAACTAAAGCTCATCTGGCCCATAATGCCCTCACAGGATGAGAAAACCTTTGTTCAAACGATTGTTTCGTAGTGACATCTCTCACAGAAAACGACCCTTCATCACACCCTACCGATCACCCACGCCAAATTGAAATTTTGTAAGAGACGCTTCTATTGAATTATTTGCATGCCTAGTCATGCTTTTCTCAACAGCTGTGAGGTACATGTATTAGAGAGTACCATCTGTCATTATTTGTTTTATAGAAGCGAGTGTGCTATAGTGAGTTCTTATTTTTCATCGTGATTAGGGAGAACGAGAGAGAAAATGTGCCGTAAACGAGACGCTGATCATGAAATATTTATTGATGAAGTTGAACGAGCACGATTAAATTGAATACCTCGAAAATACTTTTTTAACTTTGATATAATCGGAACGCTCGTGGGACACAGGATGGGCAGCAAGCTTGAGTTCGTTTGGTTCGTTTGTGATACGGATTGGGGGACAAGTACTCATGGGGGATACTATTCGGTTACCTCAGCCGTAACTTGGGATTCGAGACTTCAATCTTTCATGCTCACTTCTTTCAATTTCAAACCTTCTTCACTATCACTTCTTTGTCTTTTCTCCCTCTTCATTTCTAACTTGCTGTTTTCATGAGCAGGGCATGAGCACAAACTTTATGCATAAATTTCCCATCCATACCAAATGGTCTCTTCTCTTTGAGCTCTTGAGATCGCCTTTGTTGTGGCTTAGGAGTTTTAACCCTTTGCTTCCCAACACTCAAATAGCTAAGGGAAAAGTTTTCTAATAAAATTGCAGTTATTACCCTGATAAATCAGCAAAATTACCCTAGCATGTTTTTTTTCCGTATGTGCAGGTGCTTACTTCCTTTTTAAATTGAAAAAAATTATGCTTTAAAAATGTATGCTTCGACGCCACAAAATGGTCGAAAAAACTGAGAAAAAGTCTCAATTTATTTTTTGTTTAATTTTATGTGCAAATACATTTACGTATGAAAAACTTATTCAAATTTGATAAAAAAGGTATTAAATGTATTTCATAGACTATGAAGCTTACACTGAGTGAATATTAAGAGTAAATTGCACGTGTCAAACTTCTGTAATGTCTAAAAACAAAGTTTCAGGAATACTATTAATTGCGCTGATTTTGTCATTTAGTTCAAATTATTTCCCTGCTAGTTGAATCACCTTGAAATTTCATCAATTTACCTAAACTGGAGACACTAGCATTTGGGAACTGGAGTTCCCGTCGGGAGGCAAAGGGTTAAACTAATGTAATAAAAATTATTCCTCAGTACGCTCACCAATAAAATTATTCGACCACATCTATCGTTGAATGAATTGTACAAATTATGCCATGAAGCTAATGTGTGAAACCAGTAACAGCATATACTAGCTGACATATTGATGTGATTAATGAGAAATACTTGGTTCAATTCATGGAAAATGGAATTATGACTTCCATTAACAAAAGGGTGAAAGACTGCGTCTGCAACTTTTTGGTGTTCTTCAATTATCTCCCAAAATAGGCTGCGTCACAATCCGAAACGGGGTAAAGAGATCGAGGCGGGCCAAAGAGATCGAGGGGGCCATGGGGATCGATGCGAAGTGAAGGAATCGAAACAGCGCAGTTGGGATCGAAATTGAACAAAATGAATATATACAGAACAAAAGATCGAAGCAAGGTAAGAGATCGAAATTGAGTAAAGAATCGAAACGAGGCAAGAGAATGTAACAGTGCAACGTATGGATGCGGAGTGAGGCAACGCGTCGTGGCAGTTTGGGACGTGCAGTAAATAGCGCTGTTATATGCGTCTTACTGCCGAGCTTCAGCCCTGCTCGTGCTGTCGGGTCATTGTGCACATCTAACTTCAACAATTCATCACCTCGCTCTATTTGCAGTTCCATAAAGGAAATGCATTTGAAGCTTCTATTTTCCTCAATTATTGTCATTGGTGGGCATTATTCTTTGTAAAACTATTTCACAATATTTTTGGTGTTTCATGGATGAGACGAAATTTCAAAATAACTAATCGCTTTCCTAAATTATTGGCTTCGTGTGCTAGCTTAAGTGGAGAATACCACTCCTGTACAGCAAGGCTTAACTGTCGGTTCATGAGGACGTCTCTCGCCCAGGCCAGGCCAAGAACCTGTCTCATTCTTTCGAGAACACATAAATTTCTTTTTTTAGCCCCTCGTGATAGGGATAAATCCCAAAAAAAATTGAATTCGTATTTCGAAGTTATTTTTTCGATTAATTATTGCTCACCGAAGTAATCATGATTCTAAAAAGATGTTAAAATCCCACAATTTGGAGCGAAAACTATACCTGTAATTGTCTAGAGATAAGACAAGTATTTTACGAACATGCTTTGTTGTTCACTTGCAAACGCAGCGTAAACATTCTTTTCTGAATTATTTGTCAGTGAAGAAGCTGTTATCAGCACAAGATGCGTCTTGTCCTTGAGTTTGCATAGTGTAATTGCTGACGTGAAATGCGTACTTGTCTTAGTCGTTGCAGCTGCTGTCCACAAAAAGGCAACCGGGTAGAAGTAGCTTTAAGTATTTGTCGACAGGGGAACGAGATGAATACGATTACAAATTTTCCGCCAAACGCACCATGCTGAAGATTTTTCGTCTAATTTGCTAAAGACATTGCGGAACTGATGTTTGCATTCGACTAAACGTTCTAAAAACATCGACTGTGTAATCTAGATGAGGCAACTGAGCTATAAGAAAACAACAGTCTTGAAGGACGAAGTTCAACGTACATGTCAGGAGCCGACTATAATTATGTCGCCCGATACCAATTCGAGTTTTCTCATATGATTCAAAACCTGTTAGGAAATGGCGAGTGGTTGGAGGATTGCAGCTCAGGCACCCAAAAAACAAATTTACACTCGTAAAAAACGACTGATGTTGGCAATTGGACATTTTGTACAGAGTGATACACCGCACGCGAGACATCTTTTGAACAAATGGAGCAAATGGGAACCACAATCATCATCTCATTGCGTGATGATGACATGCGCCTAAGTTCACGTGATTAGAGGTGTCTCAGAGAGACCTGAGAGAGCTTGCCTGAAAATACTGGCTTCCACTCGACAAAATAAAAACGGAAGACCACAGCCGTATTGACGTCACAGCACCCGATCAGACCGGCAGCGAGCAATACCCTTCAAGATAATGCATTGCTAAACAGTGAAACCTGCTCCAGACTCCAACGTGCGCCGTGAATAACTTGATTCGAAACGGGTTAAAAGGTGCTAGACACTGAATATAATGCTATAAAATTTTTCAAAGCCATGGTGGGACTGAATGAAATATTCAGAATCGTCATTTTGTGCTAACATTCGCCATAAATTCAACGCCATTTTGTTTTCATGACACAGTCATGAATCCCAGTCTAACTTTTTCGCCGGAGCATGCATGTTTTTCGCCGCCCAAGCGGTTTAATTACTTAATTGGGCGGCGAAAAACATGCATGCAGGCGGCGAAAAAGTTAGACTGGGTAAGTGAATAGTTTACTTAACACTTTGTCCGCAACGTGCGCCACCAGTGGCCTCGTAGAGGATTTTCATACTGCAGCTGACCTACTAGCAGTCACAAACTCAATTTTCATAAATACTTAATTAAAACTGAATGAAGGGACAATCCAGTTAATGTTTACTAGTTTCAAAATTGCTTACTTCAATTAACTTTAAATTTGGTTTGAATATTGAACAAAGTTCAATCAATTGCGGTCAAAGAGTTTTGTTGCTCCATATTAGCTCTAACTTACAGGGTCTCAGTGACGTCCGCGACAGCAGGGGAAATAAAGCAGAGCGCGCCCTCCGAAGAAGCAAAAATTCAGAATGATAAAAGGAAGGAATAGGATGGAACTCCTATGAAAGGTTTTTGGAACGAATATTAAATTTATTTCCAGCTGAAGTACTATTCTAATTGAGGCAAATTATCACAGTGGAGCTCGTTCAAAATCAAATTTCGCAGCACGTCGGCATGGGACGACAGGTCGTTTGGCATAGCCCACCATGTCGGCAGGTCATTTGACATAGCCCATGTCGGCAGGTTTTTGACATACCCCACTATACTCGCAAGAATTTTTACGCTTCTCTACGGAACGAGAGATTGACTATGCAACAATAAATAAAAAATAAAAAAATTATAATAAATGGTCGGTCGCGGCGCGCCGGACTTCCCCATGAGAGAGAGAGAGAGAGAGGGAGAGAGAGAGAGAGAGAGGGAG
>JACJUY010000816.1:134181-161201 GCA_014220935.1 Platorchestia sp. MABIK
GAGAGAGAGAAAAGAGGAAGAGGTAAGTTTAGGCCTTCCAAACTAAAAGCTAAATCAACAACAACCTTCTGAAAAGCCATTGCTGACAACGCATTGGGTGGCTACTGATGCTGCAAAGGCGGCTTGAAAGCACCAAGGCATGCAGACAAAGACAGGCATTATTTGCATACCTATATCATCTAGTACATTTCGACAGTCCTACATATCAGACAGTCCAACAGTGGGAGTGTGATCGATATATCTTTGCGCTAAGTTTATATTTTGATTTTGAAGAAAAATTTTGTACGAATACACCCAACGTCGGTAGCTTTTGTACGAAATTAAGCGCTCGGATGTGTCACTTTGAAATGTCGGGAGGATAATTAAGTTGTCATCAAAGGATGAAATCGCATAAGGCCGTGCAAAAGTTTCCGCATATTTGTAGGTCCAAGCAATTCGGAGAATAAATAAGGGTGGCCAGTGAGATTTTGTAAATGGTTGTTGCTCTGAATCGTTTTTCCGGATCGACTTCGAAGATAGTCTGCTAGGATGCTTTAGAATTACTATGCTTGAGAACCACATTTCTATCCGCTCTCTTCGAATTACGAACGAGACTTTATGGTGTTGAATGTCAGAGAGATCCATAGACTTGTTCTTCGCAACTGGTTTTATTCGCCCGAAAATAAATAAACAACATAATATGCACTGTGGAAAATGCGCCATGAAATGCCTTTCGATTTGGCCCATATTTGGCCCAGCACCTGACACCTGAAATTCTAAGCATTGTGCTCCAATATTCTGTATTTCATCATATTCTGAGACAAAACTGCGAAAAACATTTGGATATTAGTGTTTAGAATCTCGCAAAAAATTAATCAGAAGGTTCTGCATTTGAAAAATAATCGGAATGTAAAACATTTAAAATATCCGAATCGAAACATTAGAACTGCCGAGTAATGGATGAAATTCTGAAAAAATTAATTTTTTCCAATTTTTAACGTTTAACACGTAGACCGCGATGGGCTAAACTGAAGTTCAATATGCAACTCAATCTTAAAGGCAATGCTAGCGAGAATTTTGAGAATAGTAAAGCAAACATTACCTGGATCGTGGCTCTATTTAGTATAACTTATGAAAATTAATGTTGTGACTACTGGTCTATATGTACCATTATGAAAATTCCCTCCGTGTACACTGGCAGCTCACGTACCTGTCAAAGCGTTGAAACAGTTAAAATTAACACGTTGACTGCGATACGACCCACCGATGGGTTATTTAAAAAAAATTAATAATCGTTTAGAAATAATGGTATTTAATGGACCAAGTTAATGTTTGCTATCTATAAAATTGCTAACAGCTTCTGAATTTAAGTTTGAGTTGAATACTGAACTTGACTTTAAGACACGACATTCTTCGTGTTAAAGAAATCTATGTTTGAGAGAAAGGCACTCCTATGCTTTAGATTATTAGAATATCTTGAATCTGAAGCCGACTCACAACTGCAATAACTAGGTTGCTACGCTCGCTTCATTTTCCGATTGGCCGACACCCCTGCGTTCTACTGCTGCAGATGGAACTGTGTGCCACATTTGCTGTTGCTTACTAAACTTTCATTTCACTACCAGGCCAAACTCATGAGTTATGCACAAATTGTGAGCAAAAACCGTCAAAAAACCGTTCCTATGATTTAATTTGTAACACTAGCGTAACAAATTACATTGAATTCTAGTTCTGCGGAAACTTCTGGCTTGAAATCTGAGATCATTTTCAAACGCGTTTTTTTTAAATTCGACTGCTACTCAACTTCATATTCTTACCTATCATCTTAGCATGAACCCGGGTAAAAATTCAGGATTTTTAGTAGATTTAAATAATTTGTAAACAATAAAATAGAAGATGGAAAAAAAACTCTTCGCTTTAAATTTAACCGTTTTTTTCAGAGGGGCACAGCCACTCACTGAAGGATGTGCGTAAACTAGAATAAATTTATCTGAAGCAAGAACGTTGCGTAATTTCGACGAAGCTATTATTAAAATACGGTTAGTTATTCTAAAATGTTAGGTTCATATTTCAGCAGCAAATAGTTTTATTCGTGAAAATGTGCGAAGAATTTTTATTCTGTTAAGTATGTATGGTATAATTTAAAACGAAATTTAAATTATTTCAAAAATTCATTCTTCTGTTAATGAAATTTTCGCTCAAGGATCAGTTTTTAGTGAGATTGTTAAAAAGCATGACAGAAAAAACGACAAAATTACATGCATGAGAGCTGAATTCTGCTCTTCTTCAGTGCTCACAAATAGCAAACTACGAAGTGGCTTCAAACTTCGCTAACTCGTAGCTAACTTCACTAGGTGCACATTATAGAGCGTTTTCGGCACTCCGTAAACATGGGGTTACTTGTTCGCTTATTTGGAGAAAAAAATGATCTCTGGAAAATTTAACCGTATCTTTTAAGAACAATCTGTAAATTTGGCGTTCGAATATCGTACACGAATACACGAATATAGATTTGAACACGAATATCTCTCAATGCGCCTGAACACAGGTTTTAAAACTCACGTACATTTTGTCTTTATTATCCACAACATCTTAGCCCAAAAATTAAAAAATTCTTACCATGAGCCTTAACCGTAACATAAAAGCGGAGGAGAAACGCAGGAGCATGATGCAAGTGCGCAAGATTTATTTCTAAGGCTCTATAGGTCCCACAGTTTACAGACCCCAGATAAGAAATGACCTTCGTTCATGGTGCGCATCTTGAAGATGACGGCACGTCAAGTCTTATTCTGCGAAGCCAAACAGCTGAGTGCTGAGTTGAAACCTGTTAATATCAACGAACGGGAATAAAAATTCTAACTGTCCCACCCAGCCAATTCTTACGATCAAAGATCTGTAAACAAGACGAGTGCTCCCGTAATGATACTTACGGTGATTTTATGGCATGTGAGGCGCGCTGGCAAAATTAGCTCGATAGACGTGCACGACGCATTTGTCAACGAGTCTAGAATGAAGATAAGCGAGTAAAAATGCAATTATATTTTAATAAGCTGTACGCTGTGCCCCCATAGTTACACAAGTGTGCGATTAATGCCTCTTGATCTAACAGGAGAAAGAGCAGTAAGGAATTCGGGGAGACGTAGATATCAAGTGCACTCGAGTTTGCTGATGTTGATGAGCGTAAGGATTGCGCTTTGCACACCAAGACGCGTCCACTCAATGCAGCACACGCGTTCGCTAGAAGTTAAATCAAGCCAACCTACCTGCAGCAGTCAACTCTCAGGTGATAAAAGAAATTGTCGACCTCGGCGGTTGAGGCCCGTCTTGCAGCAAGCTGCAGGCGCAGGTTACGCATAGCACGGTTAGCTCGAACGTGCTGCCCGCAGCGAACCTCCCAAAAAACGGGCATAGAAGTTACCTCTCCCACTCGCCGCACAGAGAAAAAACACTAATACGCTTTTGTCTTCCAGAGATCTAAGAACTCGAGGACAGAAAAGATGGTAAATTTCTAAACTTTAGAGTAAATACGTCGCAAGGATTACGTAACACTTTCACGACCGGTGTTTAACACAAGGAATCGTAACAAATTCTTCATCAGTAGAATGGCACTGTAGAAGTAGATGACTAGGTTTTACCGAAACTTCCGAAGCCTTCGGTCACGTTCAAGGTTTCTTGCTCATCCAGATTTCAGGGCCAGTGCTATGGAAAATAATTAGTCACCCAGATTTCAGGGCCAGCGCTATAGGTAGATGGGAAATAATTGGGCCTCTGAAACGATATGACCAGCCATTTTAGAGTTCGGTTTTGTTCGGTTATTGTTTTTTGCAGAGCGCCCATTGCAGCACGCAGCAGGGCGTGTCGTTCTTGAGTATCTGGAGCCCTGAGGTTTTTCAGAGTTCAGAAAAGAAGAACCACGCCGTTTATTCCTTGCGAAAAGTAAAATTAATTCATCAAGAATATCTAGAATTTGATAACTTTTTCGATGTATATACTAGAACACCTAGGGCCTTTAGAGTAAGGTTATTTTAGTTAGGTCAGTTGAGATTTTCTAGAAATAGGTTTTCAACCTATTTCAAGAAAATCTCAATTTTGTATAAATGGAAGTAGTTAAATTTTAATTGTAAACATTTCCTAAAATGAACTAGTCGGAATTACTGCGAGAAATAGTTTACTTAAAATTGATGTTTGAAATAAATTAAATCCACAGTCAGAGTGGGAGAATATATGAAAACCAACACATGGGATTTTATTTAATATTTAATAGTTTAGTAAACTAGTACCTGTGTTTTAAGGAACGTGCGTGAGATCAAGAAAATCGTAAATTCTTCACTACTTATATGCAAATGTCTTAAATTATCTACAACATAAAAAAGAAACAGGGATTTTTATTCACGTTACCAGTACCAGAGCAGTGGATTTTGCTCTGTTGTAACTGAAAGTAGGGTGTTGAACTTTGTCCTAAGAAATTTCTGAAAGAAATGTGTGGTTGGGGACCATAATAATCCACGCTTACACGCCTACAAGATTGTTGAAGTTTTATAAGTATGACAGACCATCCATGTCCCATTAAAACAGGTTGCTTGCTTAGCAAATTTTTGGGATACATTTTTCGTAAAAGGAGTGTTTGCAGCAGATCAGTTCCACAATACAGCGGGTGAGAATTAGAAATTCTGTCCTGTGTTATTACCAAAGCAGAGAGCTGAATTTCCCCCTATGTTTTTACTCAAAGCGGAGTACTGAATTTTGCCTTTCGTTTTCATTGAAAGCATCATGGACAGTGGCAACCAACCAAGTAAGTGTACTGACCAACATGATTGATTTCTAGAGTTTTTTAGTGCAGAAATTGAGAAGCACGCATGTGTAAATATATTTTATCTTGCGTTACTTTTGTGTTCACATTCTGTTTGCGTCATGCCAATAAATTAAATCCTATAAGCTTGCCTGCGTAAAAAAAAATTACAGCACGAAGGAATCCCAGGTGCCTGCTCTGAATAAATTAAGGTTATTTTATCCCCGCTGGTGCTTACTATTTACAATACCTTTGCTGGATGGGCCGTTCTTTTCAGACCGCAGCTTTTTTAGTTCACAAAAGGTAGAGGACATACGAACTAAGCGTGAAGTATATAAGGATGGCACCGAAGGGGTCTCCGCCATTCTTCCTAAGAACTCGCATCACTCGCAACTCCTCCTTCCAGCTCCCCAGAATAACAAAAAACCAGAGTGAGTGGATATTCTGGCACAAAAATAAAGCGTGCCACAGTTTTTTATCAGCGAAACAAACCTTTGCGCTCAGCTATGCGGCCTTGGATCTCAGCGATAACTTTTGACTTGACGTTGACACTGTTCGTTAATTTAGAATGCATGTCAAGGATTTTGATCGATTATCATTTAATGCAGCGAGACGATTAAAATTCAACGGGAGTTGCGAATTAGATGGGTCGCTGCAACGAGCAACCTGAATGTTCAAGTGAGATGTGACATGGTCATTAGAAATCTATAAAGAAAACACTCGAAAGAGGTTGCTGTTGTTTCGGAGTCTCTTAACAATTTCTTATCTGTCTTCAAAGATTATTGCTTTAATGCTTTCCGAGAACAACAGTTGTGAAATGTTGATCCTTTATTTTACTTCGGATGAGGCACAGTATTGAAGGGTATCGAAAGATGACGGTATTCTTTTGTTTTTACTAATTATGTTTATTTTATTAGTCTCTTACTAGTAAAATGTTACGAAAACAAGTATTAATGATACTTTAAAAACATTTCAACGTTCACAGATTGAAACTGGTACGACGTTCAAACATTGTACGGTTCACTCAACTGTAAAGATGAACTTACTAAAACTAGCGAAATTATTTCCTTGATAGGCACACATTCAAGTGAATATTTTATTGTTTAATCACTGATGAAGAAACAACATGAATATTATCCAACGTAACCTAACGTCTGAGGAATAAACGTGAATTTTTGTAGTCACGGGTAAATATGTTTATCACGACATCTGCCTTCATGATGTAAAAGGCAAGTGACTTTCTTAGCACAACCAATGCCTTCCAGGTGGCGGCAAGGCATAGATAGGCCCAATCGGCCTCAAGTCTCGGGCAAGACCGCGTTGTTGACGTTTACGGTCTTCCAACCTGTACTTCCCACTCCAGTCATGTGCACTGCTTGCTGTGTGTCATAAGGCATTCGTTGGGTTCTCGTAAATACTAAGACGCAACTCTATGAAGCAAAATTATATTTTGTGAATGGGCTGTTTAGATGGAATTGATGCAATAGCTATAACCTTTCAAAAAACATAAATTAGAGTAAAATTCTATCCCTTTTTACCTGCTCAGTCAATTCTTTAGATCAAAGTGCCTTGAATAGATAAGTCTTTTCTGAAACTAGCTCTTATTCGGTAACGGTATAAAGCCAATTATCAGAGAACATGAAAGCGGTTATTATGGATATGTGCAGAAGCATATTTTTCACTCTTTGCGAGTATAAAGTTTGTTCAGTGTAGAAACGTTGCTTCGTTCTTCAATGATTCATGATGGTGAAACTTTGTGTAGGCAATGCTCTTAGTGTAGGCAATCCTCATAAGCACCAAGCATTTCCTATGATCATCCTATGAGCATTTCCGACAGGAAACCAGTCGGTGGAAGACCTAGCAGGGGGTCACTTAACAATAACAAAATTGAAACTGTTGACGTAAGCTTACGAAATTATAGCAAAATAAATTAATTTTTTAAGAGATTTTCTGTGCGTAAATAGATTTTATATTGGAGTAATTTTGTAACTGTGTGATTGCTTGAAACTTGTTTGTTATCTGTCAGCAATTGTACTTTAATTTTCAGAGTTCGTGTGCACAGATGATTGCCCTAATGAACGTCAAAATAAATCCCTTATTGAACCTAACCTACAAAAACTTTACGGAGTGTCAACTACACGTATATAAAAACTTAAAGAATTGAGCTACGAAGAGCTGTCAGATAACAAATAGTGTCAATTTCTGTAAATGAAACAAGGTAGAATACAGTGGTCATCATTTGGAAATAATGTCTTAAATTTCTGTATGGGGACTTTTCATCAGAGATTCACCATTTTTTAATTTCAAAAGATGCTTCAAATTCATGATGGTCTCTTAAGATCATTAAATTTTATTTGTACTTCCAACTTAATACTAGGGTTTAACGGGCTGATGTGCAGCTTCGTTGAAGGAGGCAAAAAGATCGTCCACTCAGTTCAGATTTCTAAGTGTTGAACAACTAAAAAATGTACCGCTTGCCGCAAGCGCGATTTTCGCGCAAATTTAATTCTTTTGGCTCGGTTTTAATTAAAGGTCAATAATAATTGCAAGCATATCGCTGTGGAATTTAAGATTATAAAATTTCCTAAAAATCTCGCAGCTAGAAGAAAAATGTAAAAAAAACACAAAAACACAGACGACAGAGAGGCAATGACGTACTGGCTGTAATGCTGCTGAAGCAGATTGCGATTACAATAATTTAGAAATATCTTTGCTCATTTCAACTGGATTTTGAAACTCCACGCTCCACGTAAATTTATGGCAAAATGTAAAAGTTTTATTTGAATAGTGTAATTTTTAACTAATGAATAAATAATTCTCTTTTTTAACCCCTTGTAGAAGAACGATTATCGTCAAACACTCCTATATGAGGAAAAACCGTTAATATGTTGTCTGCGATGGGTTAAACTGAAGTTCAACATTCAATTCAAATTTTAAGTCAAAAGTTGGTAACAATTTTATGAATACCAAACATTAATTTGTCCGTTAAATGCCATTAACTTAATAAAAATTGTTAATATTTTCGAACGACCCATTTATGGGTCGTTTCGCAACAGGAAGAACCTAAGCACGACTCATCGATGGATTGTCTCTCAAGCAACGTTAAACGTGCGTTGAAAAGTTCAATTCGATCACGTATTTTCAAATTCAAATGCGCTGAAGAACCAAATTATCTTCAAAATTCCAAGAATGGGAAATCAGCAAACGGTTCGGTGCAGTGAAAGTTCGAAAGAATACTTCAACGCTCGGGGTCCTTCAACGAACGACTGGATCAACAATTCGCCTGTGAGTCTCGTTCAGAATGAGCTCACCGTAGCGCCTTAGTTGTATACGTCGTCACATGTACAGGGTGTCCTCAAAAATGTATCCACTGGCCGATAGATGTGTGTAAGATACCGGAAACAAATCAGAATTAAACTGTGGGAGGGTTCTAGTATCATATGTGCATCTAGCGGTCAGTGAATACATTTTCTGTGGACACCCTTTGCTCTGCGTGAGGGCGGAGCGGAGCTCTAAGGTGCATTTCGGGGAAGCCCCAGGGATGCTGGTCGCAATGCAGCTTCTGCATATCAGCGGTCTCGAGGTTCTTGCTATCATGCCTTGAACTCCTAGTCTCCTTTAAAGTCGAGCACAGCCGGCCTTCATTTCCTGCTATCTGTCATGATGTCGGCCATCATGATTAACTACAGTCGGCCGAAATTAACTGCCGTGTGTCATCAACGACTGTCATCGACAATGATGGGCAGCTGTCGGGAAATGATTAACGCTGTCGGCCACGATTGACTCTCATTAACCGTTAATGGCATCGATGATTATTGGCAATGTTAAGAAACGATCAACCGGAATTGACTGCCGTCGTTCAAAATACATTCCGACCTCTGTTAAAGAGTAGAAACCTTCGAATGAAATTAAAATTAGAGTAAAGTTTTAGCCCATCCAAGCCCTCCGCTTTATAACAAGAATGCTTAAGCAGTAGCATAAGCATATGTTGGCAATGCTCCAATAAATTGCATTAAACATATACGTTTTAGCGCATACCTCCTTCAGAACCAACAGAGTTCGCGTAGTTGCCTGCGTCAAAATATATTCATTGCATCGAAATAAACAAGCAGATGTTTTTCTTTTATTAAAAGTTCGACAATTGTAATGAGCAACTTAAATGTTTACAGTTATTTTAGAACACCGCTGATAAATGAGCAACCTCATTTCTCTAAATAAATCTCCGTCACTGCACACAATGCATGGTGTCAATTACTGATCATATTTATTAGAGTGCTCGTGATGTGGGTGGTGCAGGTCTGCGCTGCGCACAACCCGAAAGTGAACTCCTTGCGTCACTGAAAGTGCTTCATGCTGGACTCAATGTTTTACTTTCCTTGTAAGATTCTTGTTGATTTTGAAATGCTAAAGAAATTTCTTAACGAATTTTAGTTTTAAGACTTTGAGTTTCAACATTAAGATTGGATTTTAAAATGCTCAGTACGAGAAACAAAAATCTTTTTAAATTTTTTAGGTTTAATTGAAGAATCCACAGGTTACAAGCCCTCAAAAATTCATACCGATTATTTTGAGACAAGTATTTTTTATTGCAAGTGGAAAAATGAAGCAAATTTCCCTTGAAGATTTTTTACTTATTAATTTCCCTTTTTCTTTCCCAGATTCTCCGTGCCGCCCAGTCACAATGAATTTTCTCAAGGTCTGTATAGATTCACTGCTTTTTTTAACTTTGTTGGTTTCATTAGCTCTTTAGCAATCTACAGAGCATGCATTTTTTCCATCGAAATTGTAAATAGTATTCTGCCCCGGCCCCATTACCTTTTCCATAATTTATTGTAAAATTGAAGAACAAACCATCGCATTCGATTCAGTAAAGTATGGGAAATATCGTCGACGTTTTGCTTTGCTTCTCAATGAAATATAATTTTTTGTGCAATAAGCTTGCCAAAGCCTAACATTGATTACTCGGTGAAAGTTAGACCCCTTGCACACAACAAACGAACTTCACTAATGAGCGATGTACGAGTATTTGCTTGAAAATTGCCATTCTTTTCACATGAGTTAAAAAATACCAGAATATTTATTTTGCATTGTCGTTCACTACTCATGGAAGATTAGATCTCATATGACCGCGAAAATGCAAGTCAGTGCATAAAATATTTGCAGGAAATTTCGCTTCTACAGAGTACCCAAAAACGCAGTTGTTACAATATTCAGTATATTTTTTACCAGCTTGATTTAGAATAGAACTGCGTTAGCAATGCATACAATCAGTTCCCATGTTCTATAAAATGTGAACTTTAATTTTAAATCTGAAATGAAGAAAACTTAAATCAAATCTATCACTGTTCTAACAACTTACAACAAACCTAGCACTGTTCTAACACCGCAATTGATGCACTGACAGACAGCCACGAAAATCACGTTTTTTTTAACACCAGCGCAAGCGATGTCGCTGTTGGTTGCGACCCAAGCAGTTCCGCTGCCTTGGTTCCATCATACTGGGTGCTTCATAGAGAATAAACAGCCTCTATGAAAATGGTAGTTCAGGGAAAATTTACATTTCTTAGAAATTTACATTTCTAAAATAGTGCGTTCTTTACTTCCAAAGATAAGATTCGTTTATGTGTGTGTGTGAATCCCACTGTACGAGCACAGTACCTGACAATTGCCGGTATCAATTTTAGCATTTCCAGTAGTAGGTATCTGATAGTGGAGCTAGTGGCACTGTCTGAGCGACCTTTTCAGGTCGCAGATTGTAGTAATCTGAGCACTGGAGACTTTGCCTGAGCTCAACTGCACATCACTAATGACACCACATGTCACATACGCGTGTACTCTGAGTAGGCAAGGTAGGCAGTGCCTACCCTGGGAAGGATAGATCAGCATCAAAAATTTCTTTCTACGACTCCAGACGCTGCTGCTCCTGCTTGCCCTCATGATGACCGCCACGCTGTCGTCGACCTTCCTGGTGCGACAGCGACGGAGATTCCCGGGTGAACGCAGACTTGGCATCACCAACTACGGCTTCCATTTCTTCGGCAGGAACGGATACCAGAACAGTAAGTCCCACTTAATTCACATGGTAGCTTCAACTCATACGGGATCCTGGCGTAAAAAATTTTGTTCTTTCTTATACACACTCTTATTATTTTTATGTGTTGTTGTGCGTGCATTATGAGGAAAACTTTTGCTCGCCACGCGTACGCTTATATTTTTCCTGATGATACACGTAAGCTATTTCGAATAAATGTTCCAAGTTATTCTGTATACTCAGAATTTACCCCGAAAATGCAAAAATTATATGAGTTAAGTGATAGGGTTTTTCTTCGCTTCATCGTTTGTTTACTTTACTCATTAACATGTTTTCCTTTCCGTCTAGAAATTAATATTAAATTTACGGGAACAAGTATGATGGGTTTCAGGAAGAAAATATCGTATTTCATACAGTAAAGTAGGGAAAACATCGTCGACGTTTTGCGTTGCAAATTCTCCTCCTTTGATCTTTAGACGACACTTTTTCCCATGAGGCAATTAACCAGTTAGATGCTGCAACAAGAATGCAGGTATATGCGTAGAATCCTTAAACTTGGGATGTACCACTAAAAAAAATGCGATAAAGGATCACTGGTCTTGCACTGACTCCGGGCATGGACGAACGAACTGGACAATTCGGTATGGAAGGACCATGTTAGGAGCTCGGTGAGTCAGTTTTTACTGCGTCAAGCTGGTTCATTGATTTGGTTTTTATTTCGGTTGACGAACGCTTTATCTAAAGGTAGTTGCATGGGCCACTATTCGATAAAGTAATTTCTTGTGAATCGAAGACAAACGTATAAAAACTCTGTGGGCTAAAATGGTTTCTCGTCCTAATTCATGAAGGAAACCACAATTAAGATCTTGGATTCAACAAAAACTTCCTTCGACACACCAGATTTGTTATTGTCACGCGTCGTAATAAAAAAAATTTCTTTAAAAAAAAAAAGATTATAAAGCACATAAAAGGTTGTAGTGAACTGAAAACTAACTCTCTGAGAACTTTCATTTCGTAACGGTAATATAACCACAATCGGAAATCATAGAAAAATTTATTTGCATTCTTTATCACGAAAATTTTTTACGCTGTGAGATCAAGAAAATGAGTAATGTATACTCAATAAACACCTGTTGCTTCGTCGCATGATGATAAGACTTGTTTAAAAGAGCGTAGCAATGAGAAGGAGGCTCATCCTGAGCTCTGTTCGCATTCAGAATAATAGATTGACTTCCTTTCATATCTTTTTCGAATTCATACAATTAATTAAAATAAGGAATCTATAAAAACACAATGAGTCTAATCAATGCATTTCGGCTAGCTATGTGTTCGATTTATTTCAATTAGTCAGTTTTTTAAACTATGATTTAAATAAAACGAATTTACAAATTTTCCCATTTCAAAAATCACTAATCTTACTTACAAATCTGAACAATTTTCCCAATCAACCAAGAATCGTTGTGCTTCGAATTGAAATGTATTTTAGTCAACTCACATGCGCCAAAATCTAGCAAATAAGCTTCGGACTTCCGCGAAATTCACGCGAGTTACATTCTTTGACACATATTTATCAGGTGAGTATCCTGATCAGCAAAGATCATGAAGAATGTTTTACCAACACATTTCTTTACTATCCGATACTAATCTTTTTCGTTAGCCTGATGTCCCACAAGTACCTTATAATCATGTTTCCACCCATTTTGGCCATGATTCCGACATGCTTCTTCAGATTCGCTTTTACTGTAGGTACATCACGTTTAAACGTAGTATGATCAAAACACTTGGTCACTGAACGCTAGTGTTGCTCTAAATGAAGTAAACCGCATCTGCCTCTTTTACAATGCAAAAAAATATGGTGATATATAGTTTAAAATATTTAGGAATGCTAGAAAATTACTAGGATTCTTCGAGAACGCTAGACTCATCAGTCAGGTGTGAAAAACCAAAAGAAACATGTTCGCAAATATGTACCGTACGATAACCGCAGTGCTACGCATCATAGCGTAGGGCACGAAAAAAAAGATACTGGAAGTTTGGAAAGAACTGTTCAAGAATTGATTTTGCTTGTGAAAAGGAGTTGTTTCTGGGGCAATAGTTGTTCCCGTTTCAATCTGGGAATAAGGACAAGAAGTTTGAGCAGAGGAGGTTCAGAAATAATAGACGAAAATTATTAAAAAAATCAAAAAATTTTGTTCAGAATGGCAGTGAAGTCAGTTCAACAGAATGAGAAGAAGTTCAACAAAGAAAACCGAATTTTTAGAGTAGGAGGACGAGTTTTTAGATGGATTAGAGAGTAGTGTATAGATAAGATTTTGGCGTTCGGAGAGCGTGTAATGAACAGTATCTTTTTGAAGTTTTGTTTCTGAATGAGGGGTAAAAATCAGCTAAAATATAGATCGATGAAGAGGAGGAAGTCCACAGTGAATGAAAAAGATTATTAGAAAATGTAAATAAGAATGCTAGAGACCGAGATATCAATACCTTGGCAGTGAGGATATGTCAAATGATAAGGAAGTGCCTTATTATTTGACGGAGTTCCAGTTACAATATCCCAGTTAAAATAGCCGTCGGTGTGTACGCACATTAGAGGAGTAAGGCTCGAGCAGGGCAGGTCGTCACAGCACCTCAGAAGGTGACCTAGGCTGCAGTGTGTGCATAACTGGGCCGCTTCGCACTGATCGTTTGAGCCTCAAGCAGCTACTGCGATCTCGAGGACATTTTTACGCAGCATCTGCGCAGCGCCGAAGCTGACTGCCGCGTCAGTAATGCTCGGATTTTTGGTGGTCTGCCCCCTGTACAGCGGAGCTATCAATATACAGGGATGGGGCCTTATCTCGCTATTTATTTTCAAATCGAGAAGAAATGGAGAAGAAATTCAAATAAGAATTTGTGAGTCAAGAACTGCAGATATAATGACCGTATATTCGTGACAAGAGTTAGTAAATCTGAGATATCTGCCTAACCCCCTACAAACGCAAATTAAGTTGCTCGGAGCATTTCTAGAGAAAAGCCAGCGGGACAGCGGTCTAGTGTTTGCGAGAATGACTTGGCTTCTTTTCTAGACTCATCCCCTGCAGCGAAAGAAGACATACCATATACGTAACTAACAAAAATTGAAATTGTGTCATTGAAATTGTATTTTTCGTTCGATAAGTATGAAATAACTCAGCATGAATTAATTTTACGAAGTGTTTCAAGCTGCACACCAGTGGGAGATATGAATGAGGTCATTTACGACTATTTACCTAGATGATTTTTAGGTGTTCATTATGTACTGTTATATCTTTAAAGAGCAACAGTTTCTGTTGGTTTCTGAAGCGAAGTCCCTAAAAGAAAAGGCAGGAACTTAAAACTTGGATATTCTCAAATAATATTACCTCTAAAAGAGTGTGCATTTGTTTTTAATAGTTCTCATACATGATCCAGAAGAATCTAATAAATCATTTACTTATAAATGGGACAAAGATAATAATTTTCGATGTAGGGATGTCTGAGAGAAGAAATATGAAGCGTAATATTAATCCATCCACTCATAAACTTTTTGAATATGAGACCCGAAATGCTAAATCTTTAGTTATTTGCTAAACTTTCTCGTGTAGTAATCATGCTTCGCAGTGTTGTTATGTCTGATATTTTAAAAGGAAACAGGAACAGTTATTTACCATATGTTATTTCAGCGCTGCAAAAAATTTTTTGCTTTCTCCAACACAACAAAATAATCAATTACGTTTCTTACTGGCTGCTCATTGCATAAGTCGTGTTGATTTTCCATTGCTTGAACTCAGTGTCCTTTTCACCTTATCAATAACGTCACTGTATTTTTTAAAGTATTTACTTCACTTACTCATCATCACATTTACTTTTAAAGGTTATCAAATTCACCACGAAAGTAATTATTTTTCGGTGTAAAAAATTATCGTCTTAAGAACCAAATTATTCATTTTAGCAGCCACTGAATTAATTAACTTTCTCACGGTCATTGTATTCATCTTACTCACCACCAAACGAATGGAAAAGCAATTTTTGAATAATAAAAGAATATAGAAATTCCTCTGTTTCGAGTATTTTTTTAACTGCAAGGCGGACACACACCATTTTCAAAGGAAAAATGCATGGGCTATGAGAATGGATGGAGAGCTTAGGAGGCTTTGGAAGTTCTAAAGTAAGTATGAAAGCCGGGAATTCAACGGCCGCTTTAAATGAACGGAATATCTATAGAATCAAAATCAGAAGGCAGGAATGAGTTCCAGTCGAACCGAAATAACACAACGAAGCTCTGCTCTAGAATGATCAGCTTATGCCCGTATCGCTCGGGTAATTTAGAACAATCACTTCTTGAGTTTACCTGGAATTTCAAACTGAAGGTATTATTCAGGTGCTATGGAAGACAGAACCAATGAAGCAGCGAATTGCAGCGGTGAACGAACGCCTCTGATCCAAACCAAATTTCTAGAAGTCATAGACAATATATAAGAGAGTAGAAAACATTTTTAAAAGTCATAATACTACACAAAGTTCGTTCCGTATTTTAGCTAGTACAGAACGACTACGAGTGCTAACTTATGAACAACAGCTAGCAAGGAGAAAAGCTCATGCATGCGATGAATTTATTCTGGACACAGTCGTAATAGAGCAGGAATTTCTTGGATAGCGTTACTGCATTCCAACTATAACATTTTCAATCACTTATTTTAAAAATAACTCTTCACTTAAAACTTCTGCCACCATTCTCTGATTGTTAGCGGATGAAATCCATAACTTAAAAACCTGAATTTCAAGTTTACAACAACTTACAGTTCTGATTCTTAGGATCAATGGTAACTTGAGATACAGTTGCAAAACTCTACTTATTAGGTGTCAAATAAGCGCATGTGGAAATGCGTTCCTGCGACCGACGAATGATTAGCACAGAACGACGTTTACTTCAGTAAATTGGTGCACATAAGAAAGTCGCTACTCTTTCTGAATTTTTTTGAAGTGAAGGTAAGTCGAGCTTCAAGATTTTAAACATTTCCGTCAGAAATTTTGCAAATAGCAGTTAAAGGAAGGTCACATTGAAATGCACTCATTCGATCGGGTGTTAAAAATTATCTCCATGGTCTCCATTCGCCATTAAAATAATGCCCAGGAGAAAGAAATGTCAGCTACCTGTGTGCCAAATGTGCGAAAGATATCCAATTGTAGCAATTGCCGTAGTAAAAATGTCATCAGCGGCGGGATTGTGCAAATCCTGCCTGGCGCAAACTGGCATTGGGAAACCAGTCGGTGGCAGAACTGGCAGGAGTGACTTAGCCCAACATTGAAACTGTTGACCTCGACTGATGAATTCGTAAATTAAAATATTTCCCTATATTATTCCGCGTTAAGACCGATTATTCATATTTTTTAGTATTTTCCACGTTTTGATTGTAGTGATGTAAATGTTTGTCATAGACTGTTTTTGTTTAATTTATTATATACATAATGAATTATTTGTCATTTCAAGCATAAGGTGAAACACTTGTCAAATCCTTCCCGCGACCACTAAGCATTAGTACTTAAGCACTCATTAATATAGGTCTCCAATTGTCTGTCAAGCTACCTTGTATAAATATTATGAAGGGTCTGCCAGCACCTACCAGTTTACCCTTACAATGTCATTGTACAGCTCAATTTATCGTACTTAAAGTGGATGAAAAAATGGTACAGTGTAAGACCCCAATTCAAGCTTCACGGGGGAATTGAAATAGTATAACCAAAGGGTAATAATTAGTCTCTTTTCACCCTCAGCCCATAACTTTATTTTCCGTAACAAAAATTTTCGAAATTAGCACTGTAGTCAATCTATTAAGTGATCGATGTTTTTGTTAAGTGATTAATTTATTCATTTTTTTGTTGAGTAAAAATCCATATGCCGCATGAAGCTATGATTTGTGGTTACGAACTTTTTGGTGAAATTGCAACGGTAACTAGAGTAAGTCGCTAATTTATTTTCTTTATAATGCATTTTCACACTCCATTGTATTTTTTCTGTATTTTTAATCAACTGATATTTTGTAACTGTTTCACCCTCTGTTTTCTTCTATCTTATAACAATATAAACATCCACTTACATTGCAACAATTTTTAAACTGTCGTACAGTTTGCCCTCAAATTTCAATTCTTCTGTTGACAGGAAGAAGAGTTCTTTAAGGCCTAACTCACCACACCTTCCCGGCCTGAATACGCTTGATGGTTCACCTCCGTCCAGCAAATCAATACAGGATTAAGTCGATCTTCAAGTTTAGGGTTCCTTGAATGAAATAACCGCTTCTCCTCGAGCAGAATGACCTTACGCAAGAAGCCACAAGAAGTTAGTTTTTTGCATACACTTGATAACATTTAAAAACCTTTCACAATTTCGTCACTGCACATTTAAGTGTTTAGTATATTTTTTGCAAAACACTCATGCGAAAGTGTGTGCTATTGTTTTTTCGTATTATTTTTATGCACCGTAAACGTTTTTAATTTTACTGCTTAACTGTTCGAACATTCGCTTCCATTCTGCGAACTTCTGCGTGTTATTAATATGCAATGACTGGGCATGGGATAAATTGTGAAAAGCATTCTAGTTGCCTGGAGTTCTTTGAAATTTTTTATCACAAATTTATTCTCAGACAATTTTTAGAATTTATTAACTCGAAAGAAATTTATTGGTTACTAATTTATCTCTCATAGATCATGCTGATTCAAAAAGTGATTTTACGGATGCAAAACTTGGCGCCGTTGAATGCAGTTTACAAATATTATGCGCGAATAACACTCCTCATGTATACGACAATTCATTACTATATTCTAAAAATGTATTGAACTGGAATGACGTTTAAGCTCAACTCATAAAATAAGGTTATTGAAAAGATCACTTCAGTACACTAGATCGTGTCAGCCTCGTGCTCGAGCGTAAATTTAAGTTAGAATAATGAGATTGTGTGCTTGTGAGAAGCCTAATATTCTCGTTATGACATTTCTCCCATGGGCATTACTCAATAAAAGGGCATTATTAAAGAATAGTATTATTGTGGAAAAGCTTTATTGCGTAGCAGTAGTTCGTATTATAAGTATTTAGCTCTTTTTTTTGGCATCATCTAATTTTTAAGTCCCACGAAGTTGTTGCGGTTTGTATTTTGAAAGTGTTACGTGAGTCTTTTTTTAACTTAAGTAATCGAAAAGTTCCTACTCTTTCCGAAACCGGGGCAAGATAGATGCCTTTCTTCGTTAGTATGAGGGCTGAAATGAATTAAAAAACATGGCTCCATTGCCATGTTTCAACATTTTTGACAAAATGTCCCCTCCCCTATTTTAAAAATATATGAAGTACGAAAGTTGTGTTTTATTTCACACGTAAACATTTCATAAAAAGAAATCAACCTATTTCATCTATGCATAAACAGTGTTAGGAAATCTTCAACAGAAATGAACGGAGCTGATTTTCGATTCTCAGCAACAAAAGTTAGAGACTGACACTTGGGCCGCTTGTATGCGATTCAACGCATATGGATGAAAAAATACTTGAATTCTTAAAAACCAAGTTTTAATTAAGTGCGAACACTGACAATTGCCCTTGTACACAGTGCTTAAAACTTATATCAACCTTTGTGTACAATGAAGCGCGTAACTCTTTTATACTAAAGCAAACTAAAAAAATGAAAAAGTAAAAATGAAGGAGGATAGTATTTCTCAAAGGAGTTACGGTTTGCGTCAAATGGAATTTTTGAACAACGAGCAGATACAAACAAGTTCCTTCAATAGATTTCTTATACTTTCCTCGAGATGCGTACAATGAAGAGAACATTCAAGCGAGTCTTTAAAAAAGGGGAGATTTAACAAAAGGTGACCCCATAGCTGACATTTTACTCCTTTGTTCTCACGAGTCCCGATTTTTGTAAAAATGCAGCGTAGATTATTTGGTTCAAGATGTTGATGATTCGTGTAGGAACGGGACCTGCATTACGCTACATTCAAAGCTTTCTTTTGCATCACCCAGTCGAATACTTCATTTGAATAATTTTCAAACCTGTCGGACAACCGATTGAGGATCAAATATAGTTTCTGCACAAACAACTGAGGTCACTGCATTGTTCAATGCAGCACAACTTAAACACGATCATGTGTCTGAGAACGCATACGTGAGGATTAAAAACACATTACGGAACGATGGAAATTTTTATATTCTGAAACAGTTTGTTTTAGGTATATTTCCAGAGTCTTGTCATTCAAATGCACAATCCTGCGGAAACTAAGTTCGTGTGATGATACGGTTTGTGTTTCTGTACAACCTTTCATTAATTTATCTTCTTTAAGTTGATCGCTGGCGAGCCCTCTTCAGCGTCCATATCCTCCTGTGGAGCGAAAAATTGAATGAGATTTACAATTTTCTTTGAAGAACTCTTTCTTATTTTATCATCAGCCCAGTACATGACATGGATTCAAAATGAATTCTTCAACGTTAAAAATAATAAGTATGTGCATTATACACCGCTGTATGTACAGCATAGCAAATACACACTAAATTCGTAGGAAACAATTTTAAAATTCATTTTCATGTGTCAAATGAGGCGTAGATTTGTGCTCCCTATGCCTCATACGAAAGAGCGAAGATACTCTTTTTACTGCCACATCTAAATCTTCAGTCGGAATGGCACTTATGTACCTTAAGTTATATTTATAAGATTTTGATTTGCTCCTCTGCTTCAACAAACGCATCTTCTGAAACTAGCTCTGGTCCTGGCTTCTCTCGTCCTCTACTGTCAGCTTGAGGTTAAAAGAAGTTCGAACGGACAAGCAATGATTATAATTAATGACCGATGAAGTGAGGTAGTTTCTGCATGACCTCCAAAAGTCAATATGCAAATGCTTTAACGCTTGCAAAATACAAACGGTTGGAAGTATAATGCACTTAATTTTTAACATTGCAGATAGCATCTAGAATTGTATCTATTCTTAATTATGATGCATGCAATGAGTCAGCATTTAGGAGTGAACTTCGAATAGCCCTGCAATATTAGCAGCGTACATCTCTGTTTACACGTTGACTACGTATTGGGACAGATGTGTACCACTAGGTAAATTGTTAATTTATGCACCAATGTAAATGAATTACATTTCAAGAATTTCGCGATCGCTTTTTAAAGGATTTTTTTCGTACTGGATAAATATTATCGTACACTTATATTTTGTATATTTCTTATAAAAGAAGGAAACTTATTCCAGCGGTAAAATCGATTGTTCAATTCTATTTCTTACAAAATAACCAAATCTACCTTTCGATCCGCGCAATCGTAGTCAACGTGTCAAGAGCTGTTACTACAAGTGACAACTGCTTCTCTCCGGGTTTTAATTCCCATCAGTTTCCAAATTAGTTGGATTTCCTTCGCAATACTTGTGTGATGAAGAAAATTTTACCCTGAAAATTAGCCTCTGCTCTAGATTGGGACATAATATGAACTCATCTGTCGATGTCAACTAATATACATTTAAAATCAAAACTTTGACGAAATTCAATATGAATTGATTTCTTGATGTGGAATGTTCATACAATAGAAGGAAATACGATTTATCGTTTTATCTCTTTAAAAAAAATTGTGCACGTTAGCAGCATTTTAGTAAAAAAATCCAGAGCCTATTCTTTATGAACAATTTTCCCATTAAAATCTCAACCAAGTATTTCAGATCATTTGAATATAACACCGCAACGTTCAGAAAAAGAACAATACAAATTTCAGCTGCTGAATGTCACACTGTACCTCCGCCACCGTATCCGCCACCACCCCCGCCATATCCACCACCACCGCCACCAGATCCACCGGCACCATATCCACCACCGCCGCCGTGTCCGCCGCCACCACCGCCTCCGCTCACACCAAGTCCGCCTGTCCCATAGGCAGCAGAGCCGTAGCCTGCGCTGCCTCCAGAGTACCCTCCTCCCTGGCGACAGTATAACACCAGTTTCGAAGGATGTTTTTATTCCAATCAAGCCTGATACATATCATCTTGTACGTTGATCTTATAACTAACACCAGGACGGATAAAGGATGTTTTATTCCAATCAGGTCTGATGTATAGCATCTTGTACGTCGGTCTTATAACTAACACCAGGATGGATAAAGGTTGTTTTATTCCAATCAGGCCTGATATATATCATCTTGTACGTTGGTCTTATAACTAACACAATGACGGGTAAATGATGTTTTATTCCAATCAGGTCTGATGTATATCATCTTGTACATTGGTTTTTCAAATGCCTTATTACAAGCACCAGGACGCAATGACCATTACCCCCGGTCAAGTCGGTACCCGTTTCCGACACTTGGGCAGAGTGTGGAATAGTGGCTAAGTTCTCCCTTTTCACAACGGGGAGAAATCACCGGGCGGCACAGCTTTGGTTCACGGGTTTCGTTTGTTCTTCCACGCGAAGTATTTCATGGAATTTCTTTCACCTGTCACAAGCCTTCGCGTCGTTGTTGATAGTTCCGTACTAAATCTTCCCTGACAAATTGCCTTCTCATCTTCCTGTGAACTCGTTCTCGTCATTGTCGGTAGTTCCATACGAAATACGTCCAGACGAGGTATTTTCTTTTTTCATGCCAAAAGCCTTCTTGATGTTTTCAGTTGATCCATTCGAAATCCATCAGGAGGAATTACATTCTGTCATAAAGCTCCAAGTCGTCTACCTCTGGTCATACATCGGCAGAAAGAATGTTTTCCTGCATGTGTAAGAAAGAACTCTAGCCGATCAAGGAAGCAATGCTCCTGAGCTTCACATATCTACAATGATCGTCAATTGCGCCACAGGCTTACGCAAGCAATTCAAGGCGTTAGACTCAACTCATCGAATATTTAGGAAAGTTGCAGTAAACTGATAACAATATTTAACACGCGTACGTTTGCGACAACTATTCCTGTATGCAGCGGTCTTGCTGCTATCGTGTTATGGTGGTGTTGTTTTAGTCGTCCATGGCCTCAACATTTTTCACAAAAATAATTACCCAATACTCGAAACAAAGGGAGATGCTCTTCGACGGAGGCTTAAATTTCACACACTGAAATGCTCCACGATTTGTTTTCAATTCCCTATTGAGAGGGAAAACTACAATCAAACGATCTTCTGTTTTTATAAGTGTAGGTACAATCAGAATATAGTATCCTCAAAATTCTGAGATTCTAACCACCTTTGAACTTATACGAAACATCTGGTGAATTCTGACATGAATTAACCATAAACAAGTCAATTTTTTTCAAAATTGAAGCAAATTCATTAACAAGTAATTTAGTGAAACTATATCAATACAATTCAAAAGTTACAAATTCACTCTCCAGAAAAACTGGGGCAAATTTTTGAGTTCAGAAGTCCGACCTGAGATCCAGATCCGAAGCCTCCATAGCCTCCGAAGCCTCTGCCTTCGAAGTTGCCTGGCTCGGCCACGGCGCTCGGACTCAAGCAGCACAAAAGCGCGACCACCAAGCAAAGCGTGGCTGTGTAGGGACGGTTGCGAAGCATCTCAAATCTTTGTTGCTCTGCTCTATATTCTACGGAAGAAGTGGGGAATGAGTTGGCTTTGAATACAGCGTAGGTACTAAAAATAGGAGCCCTGAGCGAAATAATTCAGCACTGGATAAAATGATTCGGGCTAAAAGAATACAGCGATATGTGTTCTCGAAGTTTTAATAAAAACTTTTGAACTTCTATACTCAGCTTGAGTAAATAATTTTTTCTAATACTGTAATTGAGGCTTCTTTTTCTATCAATACCATGTCATACTGTACTTAAGAACATTAAAAAGTCAAAATTGAGGTGCATTCGATGTTTTCCAGATTGTATCTGTACAAATAATTCCCAACTGATAGTTGCTGGAAATATCCACGTAGAAGTGAGGAATAATTTAATCTATTAAATACTTATAAGTGCTTTAGATGGAGGATTTTCATCGTATTTTCAATAGTTTTAAGAAAGCCAAGAGTTATTGCTTCGAAGAAAATTTGAAATCGCAATGATGCAATGAAATCACTATGATTCACATGCATCAGGAGTAAAATGAACGGCGGACTCCATTGGAAGAATACAATGATGTATATGTCCCCTTGTAATAAGGCTACTCCTTCACGTCTGTGAACTACAACTTTGTGGACTTGGTTGTTGGATAAATATAAAAGTAAGAGGGGACGAAGCCAGATGAGGCTGGGTAAATCCTGAGAGAATGTCTAGGTCACCGCCTTGTAATGGGTCAAAACGAATGAATGTTGGTTAGGATTCAGTAGACTGGTCAGTTTAGTTTTCGGCAGCAGCTCTTCTATAATGGACGGTGTAATTTAATGACTTAATGTCTAAGTTTTACGGAAATTCCGTAAAACCTGAACCTAGTGGAAAATGACCGGGAAATAATATTGAATAACGTTTGAAGTAAAAAATCGCCCATTTAATTCACTTCAATCAGTAGTAGTTCCTCAATAAAATTCTTACCAATAGTAAAAAATAACTATACTCTGAAATAATAACATTAAGATAACAACAAACAATTTGAATTGCAAAAATTCTAAACCCAATAGTAACAATGGTGTTAATTTTTCTGCACCCGTTAATAATACCCAGTGAACATACTTAAAATTGTTGTAAAATTTTGCTCCCAATTCGGTAGAAAAAGGAAACAGAAGGGTACAAATTGTAAAAAATGCTACAGCTTTTTCACAATGCTGATGGTGAAGAATTAAGTGGGTAATTTCACTAAATTAGGGATAACTGATTGGCAATTTTGCAAGTCGCGCCGATACGCTCATTTCGAAAGCGTGAGACCCTGAACATCATAAACTATCGCAGACTCAGGCCAGGAAAGTTAGTAAATGAATGGCAGTTGTGTAAAGTTTCATTTAAACTCGAAGACGCTACCGACCATGGTCTACTGTGTCAAAAGCACTTCATGAATATGTCATTTCCTATCAAATAATAATAGTGCTTGTCGGTTCGTTTAGAAAATGAGTGCTTGATGGTAAAAACGTTCTAAATTTAATCCCTTATGTTTCTCTACGACCTCACTTCTAGAAGATGCTTTATACTTTAAGAATTCCTTCAGAATTATGGAATTGTAACTGTTACGAATTTTGATTGCTATGTGTTCTAAGATGCATTATCCGATTTTCTCCGATTTGCTATCTCACTAAGTAGCAAGTTCGCCAATATTTTAAAGGACCTTGAACTGGGACAAAAAATGTGTCTCGTTCTTGAAATGTCCTTATACTCGTAAATACGAACGGTAATCTTGAAAACGTTACAAATTTTAGGTTATTTCAAACTGTTTGGTAAAAAGTGAATACAGAAAAAGGTAGAGGCTTGTATCCAAATAAAAGTGTTGTAAAAATAGCTCATCAGGTAAAAATAACTGAAGACAAATATAACTCAAGAGAACAACTCATGAATAACTCAATAACTCAAAATAACTCAAGATTAATGCGTTTATTACTCAGTTTTAATTCCAGGCTATTACACTCAAACAGACACACACTGCCAAAACAGAGTTTAGAGTCCAGAAAATTCTGCTCGACACTCCGTTATATAATGAGGCTGCGATTGGTTCCACAGTGGAAGTGAACGGGAAGCCTTTGAAAATTGTTCACAGAATGTAAAGCAACAACTGCAGACATGTGCAAGTGGAAGCATTGCATCAACTAAGGTTGGCTGCACTTTGTAAGACCGTGTGAGAAATTTGTCGGGAAGATAAAGGATGCTTAGAAAATTCTCTTCTCAAAAAAAGTACTTGTGGTCAGGCGGTGAATAGCGTTGAGCAACTTTCACTTTCGCAGTGACTTTTCATTTGGGAAGTTTAGAATCTCCCTTTCTCTGAATCACAATTGCACTGCAGAATTATCTCAAGAAAATTAGCTTGAATACGTATTCTAGCGTATGAGTGTCAATTCAAATAGGAGGATAAAAAAATTATCATTTGCTGTACGTAGTTGTTAAATCGCTCGAGTACCATTACGAAAATATGCAGGATTCAGTATTTTTTTTCTTACGCCACTGAGCTACAGTTGGTAGCTAAACGATTCTTTCGAGTACATGTAAATCTTTAAGAATCAATTTTCTCCGTTGAAGTTTCCTCTTGTTGACGATTTCGTCACATGTAAAGCGTTCTATTTATCTTACGCCCTACAATTATACATACGTACAACAGCATTTCTCTTAACTCATCAGCCAGTAAGATGGTAATTTATTTGTTGTTAATATAACTTTCCAAATCATTAAAAAGCATGATCACTTGTGTGCATGGATTCGTTAATCCATAAATTTAATGCCAGCAAATCGTGCGTACGAGTCAGGTAATGGCTAAGCGGGAAGTATTCCGAGTGCTACGGGAATTTTAGTGGAAAAAGTGTATTATACTAGTAGTTGTCACATAGACGGACGTCCTACTTGTGAATTCTCTTCACGGCGTATTTATTGTTATAAAACGATGCTCGGATTTGTTTGAATAAAAATGGTCCTGAGGAATGGAACATTCAATAATTTCTCACAAAATGTAAACTGGTCTCACTTGATTCTCCAAAAAATCGCATGTTTCCATCGAGCAACATGGCTGTTTATGCTAGCCGGTCAGGGCTGTTGATAACTGCCCAAATCGCTTTAAAAATTTTACATGTTGAAAATTCGCGGTTTTAAAAAAACACACGCAAAACAGCACTTTTTAATTACTAGAACTTAACTACGTATAGATGTGTTTTATGAACAAAAACATTTAAAAGTTAATGAAAATGGCAGTAACGGGACTCGCCAAGGACAAAAAACACGTTCCGAACACCAGGAAAGATGGAGCCCGAGGCAAAATACTCAGCTGATGCGTGGGTATAAATTAACGACGCGAAAGGCCACTGCAGAAAAAAATACCAGTAAGGTTCCCAAGGTTCGAATGTTAACGATAACATCATTGCCACAAAGAGCGTCGAGCCAATGAGACGGTCTTCTACTCTGGGCTGTTATCGTAATAACCGAAAAGTTGTTAGACCGAGAATATTGTTCAAAAGTTGTTTTAGCAGCAACTTTTTCTGAACAAGATTGTTCCAGGGCAGAGTACAGAAGTAATTTNCCAATCACCTAACTACACTGTTAAAAATAATTGGTTCGTAAATTAACGCAGTTAAGGACAACGTCCCCCATACGGACCTTTTTTTTATATTGAACCTAGAGCAATGAAATTTGGTATACTGATAGAAAATGCAATTAGGAATCGTTTGTCGTCTATTAAAAATGCAATTTTCTTTATAGAAAATGTAATATTCATAGAAAACAAAATTTTTTAGGGGGTTTCAAAATGCTTCTCCTCCGACAGTTTTTGAGCTACAGTGATAATTTTGGTATCATTGGATGCGGAAAGACGTACACATTCCAAAAACTTGAATGCTTTTTCCCAAATTTCCCGTTTTGAATAATAAAATGAAAAATTCGAGAGCAACTTTTTTTCGAAAAATTGCGGATTTATGACGTCATAACTTTTAAACAAAAAGAAATTTTGAAAAACAATTTATATTTTTGAAAAGCCCTTGTATTTTTAAATCTAATGATATCAAAATCATCAATGTAGCTCAAAAGCTGTAGGAGAAGAAGCATTTTGAAACCCCAACATCCGGGTTTTCAGTATAGGCAAAACAAAGAAACGTAAACAAATAAAAAAAAAAGTAAAAATTTTTGGTTCAGGTTAGACCCTTGAAATCATTATACAGTAATATATAGACATAGAAGATGACACAGCAACGTCGTACCGTGAAGAAAGTGCCAAGGGGGAGGTGTAACATGATAAAATACCACTTCCCCCTCCCCTCCCTCCCTTCTTCAAACCCCCGTAGCGGGCGAACGAGTGAACGTACGAGTCTCATTTTTTCACAGTCACAGGATGTACCTGACCTCTTACACTGCCTATAGCAGCAACAATCCTTATTTCTCAAATGGTCTCAAAAATCAAGGATTTCCATGGGGGACGCTGTCCTTAAGAAGAATAATTTAATCAAAGAAATCATATTATACAGTTAGTGCATGTAAAAAGAAAATTATGAAAACATTCGTAACACATTTATCCCATTAATAACTAAAAAAGTGATGAGCTTAATTAACACCATCAACGATGGTAATTGCCGTTTAGTATAAAATAATATAAAATAATATAATATAATATTTTATAATATAATATAATATAATATAATATAATATAATATAATATAATA